>CAKNYM010030449.1:0-16663 GCA_932195095.1 Andricus curvator
AGTAATTTTACTAATTGTTTACTGAATATTACGTATTATTTGGTAAATTTAGCAACTCGCTAGGTAAAAATCCATTCGCAGGTTCGAAATTTCACCACTAGGTAGGAATGTTACGGTCGACATTTTAAAATTCCCAGCAGAGTGGGATTTTACTTTTCGTTGCGGAAAGTTACCACGTTCGTGCAGGGTCCTTTTATTTCCGTCGCCTGGCGATGTAAAATTTCGTTGATTTTTTTTACAGTGTGACTTACCTGTTCTGTCGACTGGTGGTAACATAAATCCCTACCTTACCGACACGGTAAAATGATCCTATAAAAATTACCAAGCTCCCTGTTTTACCGACTGATGGTGGCATGGATCCCTACCTTACCGACCGATGGTAAAATGATAATAACAAAATTGCAGACCTCCTTGTTTACCTAATGATGGTAACATGGCTCCCTAACTTACCGACATATGCTAAAATGATCATACAAAAATTACCGACCTACCTGTTTTATCGGCTGATGGTAACATGGTTCCCTGCCTAACCGGCGTATGATAAAATGATATTCTAAAAAATTATCGACTTTACTGGTTTACCGACTTAGCATGGAACAGAACCTTATAATGTTAACTGAACAGGAATCTCCATGACCACCCTCATTGTTTTACCGACTTAGCATGGACCAGAACATTAAAATTACCGACCTCTCTGTTTTTGCGGACGATGGTACAATGCTATCGCAGCAGGAATCTGCATTACTGACCTCACTGTTTTACCGACTGTCGGTAACTTAGCACGAAACAGAACCCTCCCTTTCTCGGTGGCGCCATCTGTTGTTGTTGGTAACTTGCGACGGTGGCGTCATCTCGCGGAATTTGGTCTCGTAGCGCCCTAGCCCTACTACTTACTAGTTTCTATATGGAGATTTTTGACAGGATTTTCTAGGCAGATCGCTATGTCCCGACCTCTATACGGATCTATATGGATATTACCAATATGTAATCTGTATGGAATTTTAAACAAAAATTCTACTAGGTTCTATGTGGAGATTTTTCACAGGATTTTTTAGACAGCTCGCTATGTCCCAACCTCTATACGGATCTATATGGATATTGCCAGTATGTAATCTATATGAAATTCCAAACAGAAATTCTACTGGTTTCTATATGGAGATTGCTTACAGGATATTACAGACTTCGCGCTATGCCCCAAACACTATACAGATCTATATGGATGTTACCAATATGTAATCTATATAGAATTCCAAGCAGGAATTCTACTAGTTTCTATATGGCAATATCTTATAGGATTTGTCAGATCGCGCTATGTCCCAACCTCTATAGCGATCTATATGGATGTTATCAATATGTTATCTATATGGAATTCCAAACAGAAATTCTACTATTTTCCAGGCGCGGATCCAGAGAAGGGCTTTAGTGGGGGGGGGGCATCCAAAAATTCCCTTCCCATCCACTCTCAAGGGTAGGGGGGGGGGTAATAATAATTTTAAAGTTATTTATTCGCCTTGAATGTTCATTATAAATTATATAAATATATTAATCATGAATCTTATAAACATAATCAACAAATGTTTAAATAAAAACCATGTTTTTATATTTACAAGCTGCGTCTTGCATGTCATGGTATAATCATTATTCAACAAGTATAAAATATTCATAAAATTTTCGATGTCAAGCATAAACTATAAAAAGATTATTTTTAAACAGCAAAATTTAAGCGTCTATTTCCACTCTTTGCGATATTCATATTCCCGGTTCATATCCGGGCTGAGGCAGATTTTTTTTATAAATTTTCAAAATTATATCATTTTACACAATTTTAAGTTAGAAACATTAAAAATTGAAAAATTACAATTTTTTTAAATTGAACACTTTCTAAATTAGAAGTTAAATTATTTTAATTTTAAATTGTTGTAAATGAATAATTATTCAATTGTTATTTATACATCTAAATTTGTTTTGAAATCTTTTAAAACATTCTCTTAAAACTATATTTTTTTACTGAAAAATAATTTTTTTCCAAATTTATAACTGTTCAATTTTTATTTATTCATGAAATTTTGTGTCCGTTTTCAAATATTCTGTTAAAATTAATTTTTCAAAATAAAAATCATTTGAAACTTTCCCAGGAATCTTAAGACAATATTTGTATTATCATAAAACCTTTCAAAAATCCTTAAAAGCTTACAAATTTTATTTTAAAACTTCTAAATATCTCCTCAACTTACTCGAATTTTTTCTAAACGAATACATTTTTTTTATTTGCACATCAATATTCAACATTTTCACTTGCAACTAAATTTTTTTTAATTAGAAAAATTAAAATTAACATTGTAACATTTAGCTCTCCGAAATTTTAACGATTCAAGACTTTCTGTTTCAAATTGTTTAGTTTTGAATATTTCATTTATAATTGTTCATTTAAAATAAACAGTCAAACATTGCTGACTATTAAAAAATTGTTCTTCTTCTTAATTACAAATTTTTAAATTTAACTCGTTAAAAATGGTATATTTTAGACTGAAACAACAGATAGTTTATAAAGTTTCAATCGGAAGTTTACATTTGATTAACTACTACTATCTGTTTCAAAAACCCTGGCCCCTATACAAATCATTGAATAACTCTATAAAAAAAATCACTTGAAAAAGGAAAAACATCTTGCCAATCTTCATTTTATTACGAATAAGTACAATATCATTTGATCGCGATGAGTTTGTAACTTTCGATGCAAATTTGCAGTGAAGGTGAAAAAACGTGGTTAAAAGCACCTTTTATAACTTGGTCAACTTTCGACCGTTGTATTTCGTGAAAAAATGCATGAATTTTTTTGCAAAAAATCGAGTAGTTACCTTCAAGTATTATTTATGAGTACATTTAAAAAAAAATCGAAGAATTCAATGGTGGGTTTTTAAAAACAGTTAATTACATCAATGACACGCTATCGCACATTATGGTTTTCTGTTTTTTTTTGGGGGGACTGGAGGCACAAAAGAAGTCGATGATACTCTCAGCGGGTTCCAAGGTATCGATCTCGTGCTTGATCCTACGCCTCATAAAGTGACCTTTTTTTTCTTCAACTTTCGTACATCTGGTAGAATGTGCCGCGTGGGTCAACCGACTTTGACAATAGTGGACGGCAACCCCTTCCAAGTATCGATTACAAATGAGGTCGACTACGGTAGAAAAAAAAACAGAAAAAAATAATATGCAATAGCGTGTTATTGATGTAATTAACAAATTTTAAAAACCCACCATTGAATTGGGTGATTTTTTGAAAAGTTTTAGTCCTCAGTAGAGCATTCCAGCTTGATTAGAAGCTGAGTTAGCATCCTTCGCTTTTATTTACTGCCGACACCAAAGTTATAAATATTTTCGAATTTTTCGAAAACGTACTGAAAAATAAAACCTCAAGGTATTTTTTTCACGAAATACAACGGTCGAAAGTTGACCAAGTTACAAAAGGTGCTTTTAACCACGTTTTTTCACCTTCACTGCAAATTTGCATGGAAAGTTATGGACGCATCGCGATCAAATGATATTGTACTTATTCGTAATAAAATGAGGATTGACAAGATGTTTTACCTTTTTTTAAGCGATTTTTTTTGTATTGAGTTGTTCAATGATTTGTAGAGGGACCATGGAAACAGTTCAATTTTTAACGTCAAAATCTGTAAATTGTTTAATTTTATCAGATTCAGAATCGCCCTATAAAATCAATCAATTATTGTTCAATTGCGAATATACGAACTACAGTTTGATTTTTAAAATCATTATTTAATTTATATTTACAGTTGATCAACTTAAAACTTTTTTTGTCCAAAAATTTCAGTTTCAAAAGATATTAATCTTGTATTGTGTAAGTCTTAAAAACTGCATTTTAACATTCTTTTAATTGAAAATATACCCTTAAAAACGAAGATGTAAAATGGAAAATTTTGATCGTAAAAGATTTTAGAATTCCACATTGTAAACTGAATGATTTCGTAATTGAAAAACTTAACAACTCAACTTAGCATTTAAAAAAAATTGAAATAAAACTTATTTTTAATTGCATTATATATCTTGTGACATGAAATTTGTGATATTTCAAGTGATTGGATAGATTTTTCTTTGAAAAACTTGTAAAAATACCGGTCAAAAAATAAATTCACTGTCATTTCCTGCTCTCAAAAAATTCCGATCATCTCCTGGTTTCCCGGTCCAGCGGCCGCCCTGTGTTATGATATTTCAGAATATAATTATGCTTCTAGAATGATAATACGTATTTTGTGCTTGGTAGCTTCACAATTTTTCTTCAAAGAAACAATTAAAATAATATATAGTTCAATAATTCTAACATTGAAGTCTTTTAATTAACGCAGTAAAAACTCTGGGATAAATTTTGTTGCACCTAATTTTAAGATGGGGTTCCATCTCGCTCGGAGTTAAGGTACGAAACTATCGCCTATTGTTTTTGCCGCAAAACTGTAAAAACAATTGACAGCAGGTGACGTTTCGTACCCCAAGTCTGAGAGAAACAATACCTTTTGTAGTGGTAGGGGAGCGGCGGCGAATACGGTGCACATAAAGGAAAAGGCCAATATCTTACCAATGCTCCATGCATGGTGATAATTTAATTGAAGTTTATTAAAACAGTTAATTCATTTCTTTTCCAAAAAGTTCATCTGCACCAAGTTGTCCTACCTTATTTGGTAATGCGGCGCGTTTCCGTTTCAATTCATAATTATTGAATAGAAAACAAATTATGAAGAAAAATTAGTAAAATTTGATAAATATAAGATAAATATATTTGCGTTCAATATCATTAACGTATTTGAGGGATTATGTCTACCGAAATTAAAAAAAAAATGTTTTTTTAACAGTGCAGAATGTCTCACAATAATTTGAGGGTTATGTCTGCTAAAACGTCAAAAAAAAAGATTTTTTGTTAACATTGCAGAATGACTCACCAATATGAAAAATAAGATAATGAAGGATATATTTAAATAATTATCAATGGGGAAACTTTTTAAACAATTCTTTATATTAAACTATAATATTAAGACAAGATACAACCCGAATGCGCCATATTAGTCGCATGTGAATAGTATTTAATAAAGATTTTTTACATAAAAGTTTATTAATTTCACTCAAAATGTTAAACTTTAAAGCATTCAAGAAACTCGGAACAGTATATTTCCAAAATTTTTTATAAGTTTAGACATAATTTCGTACTAGGGGATGATAAAGAAACAGTAGCTAAAAATGCAGAAATCTTGATTGCAAAAGCCAAAGAGATTGGCTTGGAAGTTAGCGAATCGAAGACAAAATATATGACCGTCGTCAGGTCCGGACAAAGTAATCAAGACGGGGATCTAATGGCCGGAAATATGAAATTCGAAAGGGTTAACGAGTTTAAATACCTCGGGTCTATTATAACTAGCGAAAATAAGATTAAAACGGAAATCAATGCGCGGCTACACGCTGGCAATGGGTGCTATTATGCAGCAAACACGCTACTAAAATCGCGATCGCTATCTAGAAACATCAAAGTAAGAATTTACAAAACGATAATAATGCCGGTCGTCATGTACGGGTGTGAAACGTGGGCGCTGACGAAAGGAGAAGAGAATAGGTTTAGAGTTTTCGAGAATAAAGTACTTAGAAAAATCTATGGTCCAAAAAGGGACGAAGAGACCGGCGAGTGGAGAAAACTGCATAATGATGAGCTGCACGCTCTCTACGGGTCAGCAAATATTAATAGAGTAATGAAAGCGCGTAAATTAAGATGGGCGGGGGCATGTAGCAAGAATGGGCAATGAAAGAACAGTGGCGCAAGTTTTAAGAGGGAGACCGACTGGTAAGAGACCCCTAGGCAGACCGAGAAACAGATGGGAGAAAAATGTAAGGGATGATCTAAAAGAACTAGGACATGATTACTTAAACTGGATGGAGAATGCACAAGACAGAGATGTGTGGCGGTCTCGGGTAGATGAGGCAATGAACTTTCGAGTTCGAACTGCTAATCTATAATAATAATAATAATAATTTTTTACCTATTTTTAGCTACTCTGACAATACAAGCGAAAAAACCAAAACTAACTTTTCGTCATAAAAGTCAGGCAATTAATTTAATTATCCCAATTTTTTGATAATGTAACGTTGAAAACATATATACATGTAATGAAACTACCTTTACAAGCAGAAAATGCGTTAACATTCGAAAACTCGAACGCGCCACGTTAGCCGCCGCTCCCCTACCATTCACACTGCCAAGACTAATTTTTGTTGCAGGGAAATGGTACCCTGAAATTAGCGTTAGATTCACACTCTATTTTTTCTGTGAAATTTCTATTCAATACAGTAAACACATTTTAATGTTTTTAAAAATATTGATAAATTTCAAAATAGTAAGCTTTCTCCGAAGTTTTTGACTTCTTTTTAAAGGTATTTTTATACTTTACGTTTTAGTTTTTTTTTAAATCAAACTAATTTTTCCATTCTTTAATTCATGCAGTTAAGGTAAACATCCCAGTAATCGTGACCTTAGTCCCAGTAATCGTGATGGGAATTTTCTTGCTTTTTATGTGTGTGAATTCGTGAAGAGTAATATAGTCTTCAAATATCCTATTCGTCTGAATTTAGCGAAAATATTTTAAGGGACCTTATTCATTTGAAAGTGTCAACACGAATTAATTTCAGTGTCGGCCAATTCATTTTAATCTGCGAGATTTTATGTCAAGATCCAATTCGCCAGAATTCGCTAGCGCGAATACAGTTAAAAACTGGCCTATTGAATCGAATTCTTAAGGTATGTTAAGTTGGCACAACACTATTAAGGTATAGAGATGTAACCTATTTCATAATTTAGGGCTCATTTAGGGTTAATTTGGGCCCCTATTCCCAAATTTATGACTCCAATATTTTTTGTAAAAAATAGTGTTTTCTCTAGCTTAACTTTAAGCTGACCGAACATTGCTGTAAAAGGTACTAAAAATGATTTTACAGAAAATTCACCTCCTACAATAATTTAGGGCTCATTTAGGGCTCTGGGAATATAATAATCAAAATTTAAAAAAGAATGTTTAAACCATTTTTTGTTTAAACAATCCTACTAAAAATGAATCAAACATATTTATTTTCTTTCCCTACGTTAAGGGCATGTGACACAGTCAAATACCTACATTAACGACCTCACTTTTTCAATTTTCCGAATTTTTTTTTTGAACCTAAGAACGTTTTTTGTAAATAAAATATCGGGCTGAAACTTTGGAAAATGTATGAGAAGACAATAAACTACGTTTACGTGCTTTATTCGAGGAGGAATTTCGCAAAAAATTATTTTCTAATAAATTAAAACTGGGTGCATTTTTTGAACCTAAGAACTTGTTTTATAAGTGAAATATCGCCTTCACACTTTGAGAATTGCAAGAGCCGACAGTGAAGTACGTTTATGCACATCATTTGAGTATAAAAGATGCAAAAAGAAAAATTCCAACTAAATGTCAACAAAGGTTGCCAGTTCGGTCGGTATTCGCGATGGGCACGAAAATGCAATGTCTGGCGGCAACTAAACGAGCCCAATAACGATTTCAATACTTACATAATTCAACATTGAAACAACATATTTCACTCAACTTTTATGCTGGACACAACTTTAAAAAAATATTATTGTAAGAACACCGCATCATCAATCTTTGACAGCATGGACCCCATATTTCAGATGTAGACGAGCCAGCTGATAGAGCCTCGATTAGTGGCCGCCACTGTTTCTGCACATTTTCAAAATAGTGTAAATCGATCTAATTTTTTTATTTCTATTATTTTATTATTGTTCAATAGCAAAAACTGTACTGACTGTACTGAGTTCAGAATTCAATGTCAGTAATTGAATATTGAGAAAATGAGAATTTTTGAAGTTTGAAATAATGCTTTGCTTTTAATTTTTGATTTCGCAGTTGTGCAATGAACAGTACTGTACTAATATTGCTTTGTACGCTAAGTTTAATGATAAATTCGCATTTTTTAACATTTTTCTCGTCATTCATTATATATTATATGAAAAAATAGGTTAAAAGTAAATAAAAATATGATGAAAAATATGAATTCACTAACGTCCCAAAAGAAGTTTCGCTTCAAAAATGTATATCAGAGCAAATGTGTCATTTATTAACACCTACATTCCTTGTGTACAATATTTTTCTCTGAAATGCAGAATAATCAAAGTACATATCGTTCGTATTTTGACCAAAATAATAAAAAATCTGGTGATTTTTATTTTTGGTCGATTTTTTTCAACAATAATGATTTGACCAAAAAATGTTGTTGAACAAAAAAGTTGTATTTTTACGAAATACACAATTTCTCTGTCAAATATTTTGATATAAAAGCTCGATAAAAGCAATATTTCTCAAAATAAATCATGAAAACCATGAAATCAGAGGTCGTTTCAAAAATGCAGTGTGCATCAGAATTTAAAATGGACAGAAAGCATCTGAGGCTTTTTTGTACAAGGTTGAATGTATTTATTTGCATATAATATTCATATATATGAAGTTTGAACTATTGTAATAAAATCGATTTGAATCAGAGTTGGTTAGTAACTTGTTACAATTAACTAAGTTACTGAAATGTTACGTTATTTGTAACTTTTTGGGTAACTTCGTTACTATTTTAAAAGTTGCTTGTAACGTAACTTAGTTACGATTTTTGCAGTTACTTAGAACTTTAATTTTAGTTACTTTGAAGTTACTTTGTGTTTTTTGTATTTCCCCTATCAGGAGAGGTTCATGCATCAGTTATGGGTAGAAAATTAATCTCTTTTGGTTGAGGTTACAGCTATTTTGTTGAAAATTCCTCTTTTTTAGTTGAATTCAACTGTAATTAATTACAAATTAAAATATGTTTTAGTTGAAGTAATATCAACTATTATATTTTTCCTTGAGAATTCATCTATTTTGGTTGAAAATTCCTGTATTTTTTTTTAAATTCAACTTTTTTGGTAGAATTTTCAACTAGTTGGTTGAAGAATAAGGAACATTTTTGTTCAAAATTCATATTTTCAGTTTGAAAATTTAACTCTTGTTGACAAGAGTGGTTTCTGATTTGAAAATTCACCTTTTTTGGAAAAAAATAGTTGTAGAGGGTTCACCTATTTTATTGAAAGTTCTTCTTTTCTAGATGAAAACTTAAATTTAGTTAATTTAAAATTTTGCTAAATTTTAGTTGGAAATTTAACTCTTTTGTTGAAAATTCCTCTTTTTTGTTTGAAAATGATAGAAAATCCGCCTATTTGGTTGAAAATTAACTTTTTTATTGAATTTTCATATTTTCGGTATGAAAATTCAATCATTTCGTTGAAAATCCATGTATCTTGTTAACAATTTGACTATTTTGGTAGAAAGTCCAAACTATGTGGTTGAAAAGTAAACTTTTTCTTTGAAACTTCGATACTAAAAAAAAGCGAGAAATCATCAGACAAAATTCAGGATTTCTGACCACCTCGCTGACCAATCGCGCTCGAAATTTGAGCTTTCTATTTCCCACATTATTTTCGACAAATAAATCTAACATGACAAGTCCTATCAAAAAATGGTTGAAATAAAATTTTGTAGGACATTTCAGAAGTTATAATTCCTTTTTGAGAATTTCCCTGTATTTTGAATCGTTTGGCTCGAAATTTGGATTTTCTATTTTTACATAGTATGTTCGATAAGGAAAACTTATAAAATGACAAATCCTATAAAAAAAATGGTCAAAATAAATTTTTTTGGGACTTTTCAAAAGTTATAATGCTGTTTAGAAACTGGAATGTTGTTTCACTTAATTTCTCATAATGATTGAATACACTGAATGAAAAAAATGCGTCCCTGACTTTAAAATTGATTTATTAATCAAACACACGTAAATATTTGTGCACAGTGAAAAGGGTTATAAAAAGCAGAATAGTCAATAAATAAAATGTCTAGTTTCATATAAAAAATGATTGAGTTGAAAAACAATGAGAGGTATAAAATTATCGTTGTTTGCGGAAATTGTCAAAACACGGGCGCGCTACTCAAGCATTGAAAGCTAACTGAAGCCTGTTAGAGGGATCGGGCCCACCCTGGAGAGTGGGGGTGCGAATGACGTCGACTGACTAACGGGACCCTTAGAAAAGTGCATGCAGACACTCGTCGTTCTCCGTTTAAAAGTGAAGAAATATTTTTAATTGAGTGAAGCTCAAACATCCTCCCCTCTTTGAAAGACTCGAATCCAGGCTTTCGAAATAATTGAATGATTTATAATCTAACTTAAAAAACCACAAACTTTGGTTAACTGTTGCACTTCGTAATTTGGTTCAATAATTGCACATGACACTAATAATTCACAGCTTAATTGTCCTTAATAAGCTCGTTCTTTTTGGGGAGTAAGCACAATTGTGTGATTGGACGTGTTGTTTTTCCCTTTGCTGTTGTAATAGTGGCCTTCCTGGCCACTCCGTCCTTTCCTGGATGAAGGGCAGACACCTTGCCTACCACCCACTGTAGCGGAGGGAGTTGATTGTCCTTTAAAAGGACAACATCGTCGATTTCCAGGTTTGTTGCTGAGCCCCGTCGCCATTTCGTGCGTTCCTGGAGACTGCTGAGGTACTCAACAGACCACCGCTTCCAGAAATGTTGTTTCATTTTTTGCAACCTGTCCCAGATGATGAGTTTATTATCTGGAATGCTCGTTACATCGGTCTCAGGCAGTGCTACCAATGCTTCTCCGATGAGAAAATGTCCTGGTGTTAGTGGTAGAGGATCTGCAGGGTCATCTGATAAATATGTGATGGGTCTGGAATTGAGACAGGCTTTTATCTGAGTGAGCACGGTGTAGTACTCTTCGTATGTTAAAAATGATTGTCCCAGAATCCTCTTGAGATGATTTTTCACCGAACGTACACCTGCCTCCCAGAGGCCGCCAAAGTGTGGTGACCTTGGAGGAATAAAGTGCCACTTGATTCCTTCGCTGCAGAGCATCCTTCACTTCGGCTGATTGAAGTGTCTGAATGAGTTCTTGTAGTTGTCTGGCAGCTCCGACGAAGTTAGTACCATTGTCAGAGTATAAATTGACTACTCTGCCACGGCGTAATATGAACCTTCTCAGAGCGCTGAGAAAGGCTGCTGTAGTCAGATCGGTTACTAGCTCTATGTGAATGGCCTTTGTGCTGAAACAAACAAAGAGAGCTATGTAACCCTTCAATTTGGTTTGACTGCGTCTGGTTCCTGCCTTGATGTAAATTGGCCCGGCGTAATCGACTCCTGTGTTGCAAAAAGGTCGACATTCCTTTGTCCTGTCGGCTGGTAGATGACCCATCTGAGGAGTGATTGAGATAGGTTTGGCTCGAGCGCATTCCATGCAGTGGCGGATGACGTTCTTAACTGCATTGCGCCCTCTAACAACCCAGAATCTCAATCGAAGATTCGCCAAGACTGATTGTGGTCCAGCGTGGAGTAATCGCTCATGTTCTGCGATGATGATGAGCATGGTTAACTTGTGATGTGGAGCTAGAATTAGCGGGTGCCTTTGATCCTCTGGTCGATCTGAGTTGCCGAGGCGACCCCCAACACGCAGCAGTCCTTCAGGATCGATAAAAGGATTTAAAGCTAGCAGTTGGTTCTTGCAATTGAGAGAACGCCCCTTCTTCAAGCAAGCTAACTCTGCTGCGAACTCCTCACGTGGGCTGATGCCCACTAAGATCCTTAAAGCAAGCTGCATCTCGTCCGTGGTGATGGTCTCGTTGCGCACCTTTGTAGTTTCTCCTGCGATAGTTTGGTAGAACCTGAAGAAAAAACTAGTTTCTCGCAATAAATCGTTGAGATTGGAGAAACGATCAATCATGTGCCATTTTGGTACACTGAGATGACACATGGCTGCCTTTCTTCGTGCTGGTACCTCGTTCGGTGTCTGTCCTTCGTTAGGACAGCAGTTTGAATTAAGTTTGAGCCATGAGGGTCCAGTCCACCATAGCTCATTCTCAATGAGTTCCGCTGGTGGAACACCTCGTGAGACCAGGTCTGCTGGATTGCTGCTTCCAGGCACGTGTCTCCATTGACTGACATCTGTCAGTTGCTGAATTTGGCTGACTCGGTTGCCAATGAATGTAATCCAGCGTCTTGGTTCGTCAGCTAAATATGCTAGAACAAGTTCGGAATCTGTCCAGAAACACGATGGCCTACTGACCTTCAGTGATTTTGTAACCTTCTGGAAAAGTTCTGCTAGCAACACTGCCGCGCAGAGCTCAAGACTGTGAAGAGTCCTTTGCTTCAAGGGTGCTACTCGCGACTTTGCACACAGCAGCCTAACCGAGCTCTCTCCTGAATGATTGGTAGCTCGGATGTAGATGCAAGCACCGTACGCCTTTTCTGATGCATCGGAGAAGCCATGAAGTTGAAGGTCCGTGTAGTCGCCATTGATGACTCGCCTGGGTATCTTCATGTTGTTGAGATCACTCAAGGCTTCTCGATAACGTTCCCACTGAGTGTACATGTGGATTGGAACTGCTTCATCCCAGTCAAGCATTAGCTGCCAAAGATCCTGCATGACAATTTTGGCTGAGATAACGGCTGGTGCGAGTAAACCTAGAGGATCGAAGATTTGAGCTGTTTCTGAAAGAATAGATCTTTTTGAAATTCTTCTTGATTTGACATTGATGTTTATATTATATTGCAATGTGTCAGCTGGCGGATGTCATCTGATTCCCAGTGTTTTTGATTCTTCTGGTCTTCCAAAGTCAATCATCTCTGTTTTGGTTGAAGAATCTGGATGTTGATTTGAGATCACTTCCTCACTGTTGGAACACCATTTTCGAAGATTGAATCCTACATTCTCTAATGCTGAAGAGACTTGAGCGCGCAAGTTCAAAGCTTCTTCGATGGAGTCGGCACCAGTGATCATGTCGTCCACGTAGAAATCATCGTCTATCACTTGTCCTTCTAATGGGTTGCTATCTTTGATGTTCTCAGAAACCTCTTTCAAGCACCTGGTTGCTAAAAAGGGAGCTGCTGCTGTACCGTATGTGATTGTATTGAGCTGAAAGGTCGTGGGTCGTTCTTCAGAATCTTCTCGCCAGAGAATGCACTGCAGGTTGCGATGGTCAGGATGAATCCACACCTGTCTGTACATTTTCTCAATGTCCGCTGTGATGACAATGCGGTGAAGTGTGAAACGTAAGACCAGTAAGAGAAGATCTTGCTGAGCAGTTGGCCCAACGAGCAGTATGTCATTCAGCGACTTGCCGGACGTACTTGCTGCTGATCCGTCGAAGACGACTCGCAACTTAGTTGTCGTGCTGTCTGGCCTTAAAACTGCATGATGAGGAACATAATACCTTGTTTGATGACTTTGAACGGACTCACCATTTACTGCTGTCATGTGACCCAATTCTTGATATTCCTTCATGAATGCAGAATATAATTCCTTTAGCTGTGGTTCTCGTCTGAAGCGTCTCTCGATAGATTCCAATCTTTTTTGAGCCATGTGAAATGAATCGCCCAAGGATTCTGGCTGGTTTCGAAGTGGTAATCTCACGATGAACTTGCCGTCGTTGTCTCTGCTAACATCCTTCTCGAATAGCTCTTCACACCGAGCTTCCTCTGATGATAAGATAGGGTGATGATTGAGAGATTCTTCAATGTGCCAGAACTTCTCAATCTGAGTATCCAATCTGCTGAGGCTGAGATTGCACATTGCGCGACGATCACTTGAAACGTTGGAAAGATCACCTGCTATAATCCAGCCTAGTTTCGTTTTCTGCAACACTGGAAGTCCTCGACCTAATTTGATTTGTCCCACGCAAATCAGGTCCCAGAAGGGGCCGATTCCGATGACGATGTCGACCTCACCGCCTGCGTGGTATTCTGGATCCGCTAGTTTAAGGTGAAGTGGTATCTCCCAAGGTCGATCTGCTTTTGTAAGGACTGGTAGGTTTCTTGTAACCTCGTCCATGACCAAGAAATTCAGGGTTGCAGAATATCCGTTGAATCTGGAACCAATAGTTGCTTTTGTGTTATAGGTGCTCTGAGTGCATGTGCCCCCTATTCCGCCGATCTCGATGTCTTGCTCATAAATTTTCAATTGCAGATCTTGACTCAAACTTGTTGTCATGAAGTTTGAGGTCGAACCGCTGTCCAGCAATGCTCGACACGTGTGCGATCTGCCGCGTTGATCCATGACGATGATTATGGCTGATCCCAAAAGTGCTTCGTAGCCTGACTGTGATGCCAGCGCCGTGACGACAGCTGCATTTGCCACTGATTTGATCGTCCCTGGAGGTGTGGTGCCCCGTGCGTCGTGTGCCCCTTTATCTGAATGCAGTAGTGTGTTGTGTGCTTGAAAACAGACTCTACACGAACCCTTACATTCGTTGCCTGCATGAGTCTTCTTTAAACAATTGAGACAAAGTTTCATTGCTTGTGCCTCTTGAATCCGCTGTTTCACACTAAGACCTCTAAACTCTGGGCATGCGTATAAAGGGTGTGATTTTCCGCACTTGTAGCACCCGTTTGATTGTGCAACGTTTGCTTGTGACTTGCTTGCGGAAAATCTGTCAGATTTGTTGTATGGTTTACCTTTATTTCCGTTGCTTAATGAGGATAGATTCGATTTTGGCTGAATGCTTGAATCCGTCCTATAAATTATTTCGAGTGCCCCGCACCTGTGTGAGAGGAAGTCTAGAAGATCCTTCAGAGTGGGAACCTGGTCATCATCGTTTTTCATCTCCCACTCTCGAATGGAGATCTTGTCGATCTTCTCCGTGAGAATCTGAATGAGAATTGTGTCCCATGTATCCACTGGCTCTTTGAGAGCTTTTAGAGCCTCAATGTGGCGGCGTGCCTCGTCGATTAAATTGCGAAGCTCGGCGTGTGATTCCTTTTGCAAAGACGGCAGTCTGAGTAGTGATCGTGTATGCTGTTGTACTAGAAGCCGTTTTTTCTGGTAACGTTCACACACGAGTTTCCATGCGACGTCGTAATTGTTGTCGGTTATTTCCAATGATTGGATTATTTTTGCAGCATCTCCTGTAAGTGCTGACCGAAGATGATATAATTTCACTACTCTTGTCACTGAAGGTTGATCGTGAACCATGGATTGGAAGAGGTCGAGGAAAGATTGCCATTGTTGGTAGTTTCCGTTGAAAGTTGGCAGCATCATTTTTGGCAAGTTGAGCATTGGATTCGGTTGTGGAAGTACATGACTGGGTGTACTGGGTGTTTGAATACCTAATGCCGATGAAGATGCTGGTGTTTCCGCGGCCTTGATCCTGGCTCTGGCCAATCCTACAACTGAATAATATAAATCTTCGTATAACTTCCTGGCTGTGCTCAATTCTACTTCAGCATCCTCATCGACGTCTTCCTCAGAGATGGTATGTTCGTCCAGCTTCGTTTGTATGGAGTCGAATTCGTCATACGAAGCTAAAACCTTGGTTAACCGTTTAATTCGTCGATGGGGTCTGTAGGAGTGAGACTTTGTATGTAGGTTTTTGTTCGAGTTAGCTGAGCCTTGAGTACTTTTCTACGACTGACCAGCTGATCGCGAGTCGACATGTTGACTGGGGTACAGGTACAGGAGCTCTGGTTGAGTCGAGCGTTTCTCTCGGGCCCTCGTGAATGGTGAAGGAACCTTGGTTGAGTTGAGTGTAGAATGCTCTTTTCCTGTGTGTACTACCCTTCCAGTGCGGCGACTTGGGTCGGTGGTGTGGTCCCTGAGTTGTACGGGGGAACGACGTAAGAAGGGAGGCTGGGTTGTTCTCCCTCTACTGTTCCTTGCACTTGCGTGGGTGCTGTCCACCACTACACTCACACATAGTTCGTTGATGAGGGACGCTTGACTCACTGACACTAGTACACACGCGCAGTTTCCTGATGCACTCTCACTGATTTAGACACTGTTTCTTGTTTTTCAGTTGTTTTTTCACCAGATCACTTGCACTTTTTTTTAAAAGAATCCGGCTCGAAGGACCATGTTTAGAAACTGGAATGTTGTTTCACTTAATTTCTCATAATGATTGAATACACTGAATGAAAAAAATGCGTCACTGACTTTAAAATTGATTTATTAATCAAACACACGTAAATATTTGTGCACAGTGAAAAGGGTTATAAAAAGCAGAATAGTCAATAAATAAAATGTCTAATTTCATATAAAAAATGATTGAGTTGAAAAACAATGAGAGGTATAAAATTATCGTTGTTTGCGGAAATTGTCAAAACACGGGCGCGCTACTCAAGCATTGAAAGCTAACTGAAGCCTGTTAGAGGGATCGGGCCCACCCTGGAAAGTGGGGGTGCGAATGACGTCGACTGACTAACGGGACCCTTAGAAAAGTGCACGCAGACACTCGTCGTTCTCCGTTTAAAAGTGAAGAAATATTTTTAATTGAGTGAAGCTCAAACAAATGCCTTTTTGAGATTTTTCCCTGTATTTTGAATCGTTTGGCTCGAAATTTGTATTTTCTATTTTTCCATAGTATTTTCGATAAATAAAATTAAAATGACAAATCCTATCAAAAAAGGGTCGAAATACATTTTTTAGGACTTTTCAAAAGTTATAATGCCTTTTTGAGATTTGGTTTGGTTACCTACTTGCTGGGTATGTGTGGAGGGGGGGGCAGACGGACATGCACTGATTTTTCACAAGACCCAGCTGG
>CAKNYM010030449.1:16673-26855 GCA_932195095.1 Andricus curvator
GTACAATAGGGGATATAGGGACCCGTCTGTGCGGCCTACCTATACTATAATCAGTTGATTTCCATGCCGAAATTTTTTTACGTAGGGAAAATTTTATGTTATGTGTATTTCAATCTATTTCCGAGGGGACCCCAAAATTGATTTGCAGTCCTGAGCCCCGGGACCCCAAGTGTACTTTCCGGCACTGCTAAGAAACGAAATCTCTCTCTCTCTCTCTCACCACTTGTCTCTTTTCAACTGGACGAGTTATTTTTGGCAAGAGTCACACACGAAGATTGACGAAGATCATCGAAGCAATTAATTCGTGGAAGCACGAGTGACACCGAGCGCTGCCGATTTTTGTCGCCTCGAAAGCCGGTTCTAACACGCGAATCGCGATTTTCGGAGTACGGAGTGTTTACAATCAGTGCAGTGTAGGAAAGAATACGAGAATTTCAAAGATTTCAACAAGAGTTTCAAGGATTTCAAAATAACGAACAATACCGTAAACAGTATGCATGAGAGATGCCGCAAATGTGACATGCAGCAAATTTCACTTGCCACTTGTCACACTTTCCTGGCCCAGAGAAGCACCAAAGTTATTAATTTGTATTTGTATTTGTATTTATTCATGAAAAGTTCCTAGGGCTAAATAGCCCTATAAGGAACAGGTGATACATATAACAATTAAAATGTGACGGCGATCGATTTGACGATTGAAATCAAAAATAAGTATTAACAAAGGTAAGGAAGTAAACTACAATACAAAAAATTGGATCCGGGCTATCAACAGAAGGTTACTATATATATATACATACGCAAATATACATACTTAAGAGTAACTGCGCATTCATACACATACTCAGATAAATTTTAATTATGGAATTAAGTATTACCAATGTGTGATTTCGAGGGTAGGATTTGATGTGTTGAATAAGTAACCAAAAAGGAGTTTGCTGAAATGAAATTTTAATGGTTATTTATTATTTTAATTTAATTTTAATTTATTATTTTAATGGTTATAGGTATTTTGTTCCAAAGGCGAGCACCACGAATAACAAAGGACCTTTGCATTTTACACGTGCGGTGTGGCTGAATTTTTAATACTGTTTTCCTTTCACGGAGTTTGGAATGTGTTGGTTGATCTTTGTCAATGAAATGAAAGAGGTTGAGAAGATAGTGCGGGGCTTCATTACTGAATAGGCTATAAAGTAAATTACCCATAAAAAATTGTCTTCTTTTGGCGACGTTAAGGAGTCCTGCTCTTTCTCTATACTGAGTAATATGTTCACATTTGGGGATGTTATAGATGAACCTAATGCAAGCATTAAGCGTACGTTCAAGCTTAGCATTCAGCTCATCAGTAATATCGTCATATACCACACAGCCGTAGTCAAAGAAAGGAAGGATCAGGCTTTTAACTAGGAGGATACGCGTTGAAGTAGGAAGTGATTCTTTATTCCTGTTAAGCTGTTGGAGGACTCTAAAGGTTTTCCTTGAGATATCCGCAACGTGTTCATTCCATGTAAGAGAGCGATTAAGAATATAGCCTAAATATTTCACAGAATCCACAAAGGGAATGAGACGCCCAGCGATCAAGAGAGGAGGCAAGGTTGCAACTGTTGCAAGTGAAGGAGAGGAAGAAGGTCCTATGATTATAGCCTTAGTTTTAGCAGGGTTAAGAGTGAGCCCGTTTGTCAAGGCCCACTGCACCACCAAATAATTCATTAATTACCTGAGCAAAACTGTTGGCCAGTTGTCTTTATTCTTTAAAAATTAAATTTATTAACACTTACGCATTCTATCGATTTAAATAAAACAAAAAAATTTGTTTATTATTATCAAGAATTGTTTCCTAAACATTCTTCACGAAAAAACTTTTAAAAAAAAATAAAGACAACAATTTTATGACACCAAATTGATTTTTTTTTAAACTATTGATTTTAGAGCAAAATGTTGAACACAGAATTGTTTCAGTTTTTCAAGATCTTTGAGCCTGTTAAAAAGTGCATTATGAAAAATTAACACCTTTCTTCATAAATTTGAAAAACTACAACGAACTTTTTATTTTCATCGGGAAAACTAGTTTCACTCTTAAACTGTTGACTCCATGAAACAAATATTTTGCACGTAACAAATGTGTAATTCATTGAGTCATCTATTTTGTTAAAAATGCAATATTTTTACTTGAAATGTTAGGAATTGAAAGCGTTTCAAATTAAACCATACAAAAAGGTCTTTTGTCAGAAACTGGAACATTTTAGCCCTGATAATTAAAATAGTTTATCACCTTACCGAAATTCCGAATAATAAAATTCCCGACAGAAAATTGCCGAATTATTAAATACCCGAACTAGAAAATTCCCGAATATAAACAATTAAAACATTTTTTCATAAAAAAAAATTATTTATGATATACATTTGATTGTAATAATTCAATTAATTTTATAAATGAATACAAATTTTAATTGGTCAAATTCGGGAATTTTCTAGTTCGGATATTTTATAATTCAGCAATTTTTTGTCGGGAATTTTCAAATTCAATAATATTATAAACTGTTCGGGAATTTAATTATTCGGAAATTTTATAATTCAGAAATTTTATTTTTCGGAAATTTTACAGTGTCGGGAATTTTATTTTTTGGCATTTTTCAGTCGTCCCTAAAAAATTTTCTTATTTTCAAGTTTAGACCGCCCAAATTGAATAAATTTCAAATGTAAATCATCAAAATTATATACATTTTTATTGTAACTTGTCAAAATTAACAACTCTTTAATGTCTAAGATTTAGAATGACAAATTCTTCAATTTCGCGATTTGTAACTTTTAATGCTTCAATTTTGAAGATTTACATTTGAAAACTCTTGAACTTTAGAGATGTGTAAATAAAAATTCTTAAATTTTGATAATTTTGCAAGTCAAAACTCAAGTTTTCAATTATAAATCTTCTAAATTCAAGAAATTCCGTATGAAATGTACATCATCAAAATTACAGAATTGTTCATTTTAAAACTTAAAACTTGTATAACTTTCAATGGTAAATTTTTTAATTTACAAAACTGTTCAATAGAATAGTTCAATTTTGAAGATTTGCAATGAAAATTTTTTTAATTTGAACGATTAGCAATTTGAAATTCTTTAAATTCAAGTTTTTGTAATTGAAGACTCTTTAATATTGAATATGTATAATAGAAAATTGAGAAATTTTGAATGCTTTTTGTTTGGAGTGGTTTATTTTTGAAGATTTACATTTGAAATATATTCAGTTCGACAATTACAATGTAAAATTCTCGCGTTTTGAATATATAGAATTGCAAACTATTAAATTTTCAAGATTTATATTTTAAAGGTATGAAATTTGGAACATTATTTTTTAATTGTAAATTTGAAAAATTCACAATTAAAAATTTTTCAATTTCTACTATTTGCAGTTTACAATTCTTCAGTTTTAAAGATGTATGAATGAAAATTCTCAAGTTGTGATGATTTTGATTTAAATGTTCGAAATTCAAAAATTTTCAATTTTAAAGATTTACAATTCAAAGTTATAGAATTTTGAAGAGTTACAATTTAAAATTTCTGAATTTTTAAGGTAATTATTTTTATATACATATAATCTTCAAAATGAATTTGAAATTGTAAGTCTATATAGAATTGAATCAATTTCAATTGTGAACCTAAAAAATTGAACTATAAAAAAAAACATGCAAAATTGCATCATTTCCTATTATACACATCTAATATTGAAAAATCTTAAATTGAAAATATTCCTAATTATTGAATATACATATGAAGATACATAAATTGTTTAGTGCGACGCGTGAGGGCTCAGAGCATGTTGTGCGTCAGTCTATTTAAAAAAACAGTTATTTTTCTTTTGAAACACACATTTAATTGCAGGCAATTTTTATATTAGTATTAGTTTGATATGAAGAATTTGACATATTAACCCTGTGCGGTCGCACATGGGCCGATTTCGTCCCAAGCGAAAATTCACTTTGAAATTGCTGGCAAACCGAAACGGGGCAGGGTACGGCACCCCCTCATAAAAAAACTTAGTACAGACACGGACCTGCACGCGCAGTCGGGCCGCCCTCGGCTAGTCATGAACTTTTTAGCGGGACGAAAACGACCCAGTGCGACCGGCGTAGCGTGTGGGTAAAAGTTGCGGTTTGAAAGTTTTGTTTTTCTCGATTTATTTATTTCTTTTTCTATCTGTTATTGTTAGTTTTCATTTAAAATCACTTGTATGTATAAAAATAATATTATTTTTGCATTAAAAATCGTCGTCAATATCATTTTTCATAAAAATCCCTCATTTCCCTCTGCTTGAAATTGTGCATTTTCAAACGCTTCAATAATTATACTTTTTCTTAGCCGGAGCGAATCCAAAAGAATTCAGAAGAATTGAAAGAATTCAAAGGAATTGAAAGAATTCAAAAGAATTGAAAGAATTCAAAAGAATTCAAGGAATTCAGAAGAATTCAAAGAATTCAGAAGAGTTCTAGGAACTTAAAAGAATTCGAAGAATTCAAAGAATCCAAAAGTATTCGAAGAATTCAAAGAATCCAAAAGTATTCGAAGAATTCAAAGAATCCAAAAGTATTCCAAGAAATCACTTTTTAATTTTAGGTCTTTTATTGTAATCTGAAGTGAGGTAAGTGTCCCAGTAATCGTCAAAGGTCACAATAATCGTGCAACTTGGTTAATGTATTGTCAAAAAATATGATAAAAATAACATTTAGAAGACAAAAATAACATTTCTTTTTAGCATTTTATAGTATGAAACGGAATTTCAATTAATTCTAAGTAGACAGAAAAGAAGAAAGTTGGCGTCACTATCACTGGTGCTAATATCACGATTACTGGGGTGTTTACCCAATTAAGGGTCGTGCACATAATACGTTACACGTTTTTCTTTAATTTATGTCGTGCTACCCCTTTTGACTTCGAGGCCATTTTATTCTCGTCTTTATTTAAACAAGCGAAAACGTGTGACGTATTATGTGCACGACCCCTTACTTAATTTTTTAATGCTAAGAATTCAAAAGAATTCAAAGCATTCAAAAGAATTCATAAGAATTCGAAGAATTCAAGGAGTTCAAGAAATTCAAAAGAATTCAAGGAATTCAAAAGAATTCAAGGAATTCAAAAGAATTCAAGGAATTCAAAGAATCGTGAAGGTCCCAATAATCGTGCAACTTGGTTAATGTATTGTCCAAAATATGATAAAAATAACATTTAGAAGACAAAAATAACATTTCTTTTTAGCATTTTATAGTATGAAATGGAATTTCAATTAATTCAAAGTAGACAGAAAAGCAGAAAGTTGACGTCACTATTACTGGTGCTAATATCACGATTACTGGGGTGTTTACCCAATTAGGGGTCGTGCACATAATACGTCACACGTTTTTCTTTTATTTATGCCGTGCTACCCCTTCAGACTTCCAGGCCATTTTATTCTCGTCTTTATTTAAACAAGGGAAAACGTATGACGTATTATGTGCACGACCCCTTACTTAATTTTTTAATGCTAAGCATTCAAAAGAATTCATAAGAATTCAACAGAATTCGAAGGATTCAAAAGAACTCGAAGAATTCTAGGAATTCAAAAGAATTCGAAGAATTCAAGGAGTTCAAGAAATTCAAAAGAATTCAAAGAATACAAAAGTATTTAAACAATTATAATTAATTTTCAATTTTAGGTCGTTAGTTTTAATCTTAAGTAATACTTAATTTTTGAATTCGATGAATTAAAAAAAAAATTTAATTCAAAAGAATTCAAAGAGATCAAAAGAATGCAGAAGAATTTAAAGAATTCAGAGCATTGATCAAAGAGTTCAAAAGAATTTGAAGAATTCAAAAGTATTCAAAAAATTCAAAGGATTTTAAAGAATTCAAAGAATTAAATAAATTCCAAGACTTCAAAGGATTTCAGAACTCGAAGATTGTTTCAAAGTGTCTCTAAAGAAGCGAGAGTAAAGAAATTCTATTTCCTGTGTATCACACACTATTTGGCATTTTCACTTCAACCATCAGCTAACTTCACTTCGTTCAGTGCTGAGGGGAAAACAATGGACCAAATGCATGGGGCAAAACTTTATTTTTGTAATATCTTCATAATGAATAATAATTATTAACATTTTATTATTTCATTAGATAGTTCTTAAAATATAAAAACTATTTTTCAAATACACTTATATAGAAAAGATTAGTTTTTACGAAGATAATAACAAAATAGGACGAAAATGGAGCGAATCCCATGCATTTGATCCATTGTTTTCCCCTCAGCAGTTAACGAAGTGAAGTTAGCTGATTATGAAGTGAAAATGCCTAATTAGAGAAACCTGAGGTTTTGTGAATTAGAAGGTGGCAGCACATGTCTGGGAATATTTTTATATTCTGACATGTAGTCCAGTTACAAAATTCTAGCGTCGTTACCGACTCAGTCTGTGCGAAACCGGCAGGGCGATTCTCCGGCAACCGCAAGGTGGCGCCCGCATCTTTTTCTAAACTGGCTTTCTCCCATCAGCCGCCACATTTAAATAATTTGTAATACTAGAGCTTCCAAGTGAACATTGCAAATATTAAAAATATATATTTAGCAATAATATAGCAACTTCAGTTGACTAGACAGACCTGCCCCATAATATTACCTGTCATTTAAACAAAAAATTAGAACGATAGTTCAATTTCCCTCTTTTTAAATTGGCGGAAAAAAATAACATGGGACGGTCGGTAATACGCGACGTCATAATGTACTACATGCCCTTAAGTGTCGAAAAAAAGTTAAAAACTGAATTCGGAAAATTTTGAAAATAATTATTCTTCCTTTCAAAAATAATGTTTGATATTACTGCCTCCAGACGTTTCAATACTGGCACTTCTGTTTTTTTGTATTAACTTAAGCCTCAACCAAAACAGACTAATTTTCAAACCAAAAAAGAAAGGAATTTTTATAAAAAGAGTTGAATTTTTAACCAAGAAAGATTTTTCAGTCGATGAAGAAAAAAAGTTTGACCCAAAATGTTTAATAATTCAAAACATTGAAGAATCAATCAAATAATGTATACATTTTTTAAATTATATATTTTTAGGCAGTTTTAAGCTAGAAACATTAATTTATACATCGAAATTTGTTCTAAAATCGTTTTTAATATTCGCTTAAAAATTTGTTTTTAAAAATCATGAAAAAAATTTTACAAGAATCTAATGCAAATTTTGTTATTTATTATTTTGAAACTTGAATTTTTCCTACAATTTTTTGAAAATCCGGCAGAATCAAAAAAATTGTTTCAAAACCTTCCAGATTCTATTTCGAAAATTTTTGAAAATATTTTTTGAAATTCATTTTTAGTTTTCCTAGGAATTTTAATAAAAATTTTTTATTCTATTGAAACCTTTCAAAATGCTTAGAAAGCTTTCAAATGTTGTGTTCAGAATCTTCAAAAATGTACGTTTTGTTTTAAATGTTTTGAAATCTTTTCAAGTTTTAAATTATCTTGGAATCTTTTCAAACTTTTTAAATATATCTTAAACTTACTCGAATTTTTTCCAAATTAATAATTCACTAAATATTTTGTCAGTTTTGAATGATAATCACTTTTCTTTGGTTGAAAATTAATTATTTTTGACCGAAAATTCAACTATTCCACGTTTGGTTGAAAATTCATTTGTTTGGTTGAAAATTCAACTGTTTGTTTAAAATTTTTTTGTTTGTAAAAATACATTTTTGTGGTCCAAGACTCATTATTTTAGTAAAAAATTCATTTCTTTGTTTGACATTGTTAAAGTTCGGTTGAAAATTCGTGTTTATTTAGTTAAAATTAATTTTTTTAACTGCAAATGTAACTATTCAATTTTTGCTTGATAATTGATCTTTTTCAGATGAAAATTCGTATTTTTTTGTTGCAAATGAAACTTTTTTGTTCAAAATTCATATCTTTGGGTTGAAAACTAAACTGTTTTGCCAGAAATTCGTCTTTTTGGATTGAAAATTTAACATTTTGGCTGAGATTTTTTTTCTTTAATGACTGCAAAATCATTCTTGGTTAAAAATTCAACTTCTTTTTTTGAAAATTCCTTTTTCTTTGGTTTGAAAATTAGGTTTGGAAAGTTTTGGAATGAAGAATAATTATTTTGAAAATTGGCCGAATTCAGCCCTCAAATTCCTTTCGAAACTCAGGCAAATACAATTTAGTGCTTTGGTAACGTTCCAAATTTCTAAAGGGACACCATTCATACTTTTGGACTGGGAGTGCCATATTATTTAACGATAATTTTGAGAAATTCGACTGTTTGAGAAATTAACCAAATTTATTATGCTCGTTCATAAGTTTTCAAATGTGGCCAAATTTCAGTCCACCAATAAATTAAAGCTACTGCAGTGGACTTGATAAAAACACTGAAAAATTTGTTCATAAAATTTCACACAAACTTGAACATTTCTTCTTTAATTTTCAATTTTTTAAATTCAAATAACATATTGTTGGAATCGTTACAATTAGCAGACTTCGAATATTATATTTATCAATTTCCACGTGCTAATTTGAAAAAATGTTATATTCCGCATTCCAGTCCCCACCAGGCACAAAGGAATCACGCTGACCTGGATCGACGGCAGCAGTTCGGCTGAGCGAGGGGAAGCCGTGTGGTGGGGGAACCGCTCACACGTCCCAGGGCGGAATTGTCATCTGTCCTAAAATACAGCCATAAATAGGCCCAAGGTGACTGACCATCTTAAGCAGGGGCCCTTTGTCCGTAAGCACGTCCGAATCATGAAATTAAAAAATATATATTTTGCAATGAGCGATTTGAAAACCAGTTATTTGGAATCTACACATTTTTGCGATTCCAGACATATGTGATTTGTCTAAAAAAGTTGAAGACTTTACAAGCAATAAATTCGAAAAAAAATTGTTCCATATATTAAACTTATTAAAATTTCAAACCTTTTGAAATGAATTACATATGTCTGGAATCGGAAAACTTATATATTCCAAATATCCTATTTTCAAATCGCTAATTGCAAAATATATATTTAAAAAAAATTTGTAATATTTACCTGGTTACGAACAAAGGACCCCTCTGCCGGCAAGTATTCGGGTGAAATGTGGTTTTTAGGCATCATCGGGGTTGCTACCAGAGTCTGGTTTCAAAATTCCATGTCTTTTCCAGGTTTTCCGGGCCTAATTTTGAAAAAATTCCAGGTACACTTTTTAAAAAAATTCAGTTAATTAAATTGAATTGTAACACATTATATTGCAATGCTAATGGCTTATCAATGCGTTTTATTGAATTCAAAACGCGCTCGTTCAAACCGTTTAAGTGTAAAAAAATCACTTCGTATACATTTTCAAATATAGAATGTACTATAAAATACTAAATTATAAGACTTTAAAATAGAGACAATTAAAAAAGTTCCAGACATTTATTAAAAATTCCATGACTTTTCCAGTTTTTCCAGTCATTTTTTTTAAATTTCATGACTTTTCCAGGTTTATCAAACAATTTTTAAAAATTCCATGACTTTTCAAGGTCTTGTAGCAACCCTGATGATAAAAACACACCTGGTTCTTTAAAAACTACTTTCTGAGTAACTATAAATAGAAATGTCAGAAAAGTGACTGAACCTGAGATTCTTTAGAGATTTTCTAGTCATTTTATGGCGGGAAGTTCCGTGCTATCAAGGTAACTGAAAGTTTACCGAACGATAATCTAGGAAAACTTAAAAAAGAGGAATTAAGGAGATTTGAATACTTCGGAGATTATCTAACGACAAAAATATTTCGGAAGAATGCGAGGTTATGATTAACATATATTTGTTGTCAAGATCTAATTAAATTCATTTCCCCTGAACTTTAGAAGTGATTTCGAGACAGAAATAAGAAAGAAATTACATTTTTGAGCGATCGCTTTCGTATTTTGAAAATAATTTATTATCATTTGTAATGGGATTCTACCATATAACGGACCGACACTTGACAGGAAGGTCAATTATTTTTCGCACTTGCGCACTCAAAAGTAATTGAAATGAAAAGGACTATTATTATCAGCTCCGTGGTAATCTGAAATTAAAGTGTAACATGTGTTGACCGTGGCCGAGTGGCGGCGCCACATATGCCGTTGGGCTAGTAGTAGTAGTAGTAATAGTATCCCTTCTAGAAAAAAATGATTGGACCCGATTGAGACAGATTGACG
>CAKNYM010030453.1:3306-21270 GCA_932195095.1 Andricus curvator
CACTTTTTGTTGAAAAGTGATCTTTTTCAGTTGAAAATTTAACTTTTTGGTTAAAGATTTATATTTTTTAGTTGAAAATTAAACTACTTGGTTTAAAATTCATGTATTTTTTTGAAAATTCATCCTAAAAATGAACAATTTTGTGAAAAATAATTTTTCATTTTTTTTTTGGTAAAAAATTCATTTTTCAAATTGAAAATTGAACTATTCCATTTTTTGTTAAAAATTTATCTTTTTTAGTCGAAAATTCAACTATTTGGTTTAAGATGCATCCTAACAATTGAACAATTTTGTGAAAAAGTAATTTTTTTGGTTGAAAATTCAACTAATTTGATAAAAAATTTAACTATTCATTTAACAATTAAGTTTTTTTCGTTGAAAATTAATTTGTTTAATTGAAAATTCGTATCTTTTGGTAGGAAATTAATCTTCTTGGTTGAAAATTCATTTATTTGGTTGAAAATTTAACAATTCATATCAAAATTCGTTTTTTTGACAAAAAAATTAATTTTTTAAATTGGAAATTTAAATATTCCAAAGCGATCTTTTTCAGTGGAAAATTTAACTTTTTGGTTAAAAATTTATATTTTTTAGTCGGAAATTCAACTACTTGTTTTAAAATTCATGTATTTTGTTGAAGTTCATCCTAAAAATGAACAATTTTGTGAAAAAGTAATTTTTTTGGTTGAAAATTCAACTACTTTGGTAAAAAATTTAACTATTTGCTTAAAAATTAATTTTTTTCTTAAAAATTAATGTGTTTCTTTTTTAATTCTTATTTTTTGGTAGGAAATTAATCTTCTTGGTTGAAAATTCATTTCTTTGGTTGCAAATTTAACAATTTTATTTTAAAATTCGTGTTTTTGGCAAAAAAATTAATTTTTTTAATTGGAAATTTAAATATTCCAATTTTTGTTGAAGTGATCTTTTTCAGTTGAAAATGTAACTTTTTGGTTAAAAATTTATATTTTTAGTTGAAAATTCAACTACTTGGTTTAAAATTCATGTATTTTTTTTAAATTCGTCTTAGAAATTGAACAATTTTGTGAAAAAGTAATTATTTTGGTTCAAAATTCAACTACTTTGATAAAAAGTTCAACTATTTGGTAGACAATTAAGTTTTTTTTTGTTGAAAATTAATGTGTTTAATTGAAAATTCGTATCTTTTGGTAGAAAATTTAATTATTTATTTCAAAATTCGTTTTTTTTTTGGTAAAAAAAATTTATTTTTTAAATATTCCATTTTTAGTCGAAAAGGGATCTTTTTCAGTTGAAAATTTAACTTTTTGGTAAAAGATTTGTATTTTTTAGTTGGAAATTCAACTACTTGGTTTAAAATTCATGTACTTCGTTGAAATTCATCCTAAAAATGAACAATTTTGTGAAAAAGTAATTCTTTTCTTTGATAATTCAACTACTTTGGTAAAAAAATTCAACTATTTGGTTCAAAATTAATTTTTTTCTTAAAAATTAATATGTTTTGTCGAAAATTCGTATTTTTTGGTAGGAAATTAATCTTCTTGGCGGAAAATTCATTTCTTTGGTTGCAACTTTAACAATTTATTTTAAAATTCGTGTTTTTGGCAAAACATTAATTTTTTAAATTGGAAATTTAAATATTCCAATTTTTGTTGAAAAGTGATACTTTTCAGTTGAAAATATAACTTTTTGGTTAAAGATTTATATTTTTAGTTGAAAATTCAAGTACTTGGTTTAAAATTCATGTATTTTTTGAAAATTCGTCTTAGAAATTGAACAATTTTGAGAAAAAGTAATTAATTTGGTTCAAACTTCAACTACATACTTTGATAAAAAGTTCAACTATTTGGTAGACAATAAGTTTTTTTTGTTGAAAATTAATGTGTTTAATTGAAAATTTGTATCTTTTGGTAGAAAATTTAATTATTTATTTCAAAATTCGTTTTTTTTTGCAAAAAAATTAATTATTTAAATTGAAAATTTAAATATTCCCTTTTTTGTTGAAAATTGATGTTTTTCAGTTGAAAATTTAACTTTTTGGTTAAAAATTTATATTTTTTAGTCGAAAATTCAACTATTTGGTTTAAAATTCATGCATTTTGTTGAAAATCTATCCTAAAAATGAAAATTTTGTTGAAAAAAAAGTTCTTATGTGATCAATATTTATCGAGAGTGAAACTCCTAAAAAAACTCCTAAACAAATTACAACCAAGAAGATTAATTCTCTATCAAAAAGACGAATTTTAAACCAAACTAGAGCCTCATACGCGCGCTCCGCGCGCGACCAATTTGTTTACATTCATTTATTTTATTTGGAAATGAATTTCAATAAAATACCATAAAATTGATTTTTACTTCAATAATTTTGATTTATACATGGCTTCGCATGGATACCCTCTCACGATGCAGAATAAATAATTCTGTAAAAAATGGAGCATATTCGTTGAAAAATAGCCAGACTCTAAATTTTTCAATCGAAATTGTTTAAATAATTAATAATTCTTGTACATTTACAAAACATAGTGAAAATTCATCGGAAAGACAATCTTAGTTGATTCCGCAAATAAATTGTTCTGAATGTGTTTATGAAAATTGTTTAAATAATTAATAATTATTGTAAATTTTCAAAGTATCATAAGAAAGAGCTATTTGAAAAAACATTCTTTATTGATTTCGTAAACAAATTGAGCCTATTCTTAAAAAAAGCCAAACTCATTATTTGTTGATCAAAATTGTTTAAATAATTATTCATTCTTTGAAATTGGAAAGCTATTCTTACTTAATTCTATAAAAAATGGAGCCTGTTCGTGAAAAAATAGCCAAACTCTCAGTTTTTTAATTAAAATTGTTTAAATAATTGAAAATTATTGTAAATTTACAAAGCAAAATATAAAACAGTCATCGGAAAGATATTCTTAGTTGAATTCGTAAACAAAGTGAGCCTATTTGTTGAAAAACAGACAAACTCTGAATATGTTTATGAAAATTGTTAAAATAATTAACAATTATTGTAAATTTGCAAAGTAACATAGGAAAGACTTATTTTTAATACATTCTTTTCGGTTATGTAAACAAATTGAGCCAATTCGTTAAAAATAATGATATTACTATTAATAATTCTTGTAAATTTACAAAGCAGCATATAAAATAGTCATCGAAAAGACATTCCTAGTTGATTCCGTAAACAAATTCTGCCTATTCCTTAAAAAATAGACAAACTCTGAATATGTTTAGGAACATTTTTAAAATAATTAATAATTATTGTATATTTTCCAAGTATCGTAGAAAAGATTTATTGGGAATACATTCTTTCTTTATTCCCTAAACTAATTGATCCAATTCGTTGAAAAATGACCGGGCTCTTAATTTGTTTATGAAAATTGTTTAAATAATTAATAATTTTTGAAAATTTGCAAATCATCATACAAAAAAGTAATTGGAAAGACATTCTCAGCTAATTGTGTAAACAAATTTAGCATATTTGTTAAAAAATAGCCAAACTTTAAATTTCTGTATCAAAATTGTTTAAATTATTATTAATTCTTGTAAATTTACAAAGCAACATAGAAAAGAGTCATCGGAAAGACATTCTTAGTTGATTCCGTAAACAAATTGAGCTTATTCGTTCATAGAAATTGTTAAAAAAATGAATCGTTCTTGTGAATTTACATAAGCAACTTAGAAAATAGTCATCAGAAAGACTTTTCTTAACATCATAGAAAAAAGTAATCTGAAAGATATTCTTACTTAATTCTGTACAAAATTGAGCCTATTCGTTGAGAAATAGCCAAACTCTTAATTTTTCAATCAAAATTGTTTAAATAATTAATAATTCTTGTAAATTTATAAAGCAACATAGAAAAGAGTTATCGGAAAGATATTCTCAGTTGACTCCGTAAAAAAATTGTGCCTATTCCTTAAAAAATACCCAAACCCTAAATATGTTTATGAAGACTGTTTACATAATTAATAATTATTGTAAATTTGCAAAGCTTCATAGAACAGAGTCATCGGAAGGATATTCTTAGTGAATATTGTAACAGAAAGTTAGCCTATTCGTTGAAAAATAGCCAAACTCTGAAGTTGTTTATGCAAATTGTTTGAATTATTAATAATTATTGTAAATTTACGAAGCAACATAGAAAAGTGTCATCAGAAAGACATTCGTAGTTGACTTTGTAAACAAACTGTACCTATTCCTTAAAAAATAGCCAAACTCTAAATATGTTTATCAAAATTGTTAAAATAATTAATAATTATTATATATTTGCAAGCTATCGTAGAAACGAATTATTGGAAATACATTCTTTCTTCGTACCCTAAACTAATTTATCCTATTCGTTGAAAAAAGGCCAAGGTCCTTCTGAAAAGTTAAACAAAACTGTAAATTTGGTTTTTAAATAAAAAATTAACAAAATTTATCATAAAAAATCCAAACACAATAAAAAAATAAATGGTACTCAAAATTTCGAAAGTTTCAAACATTTTGAAATATAAATGAACTATGACAAAAGCGTTAAATCGAAAATGAATCTTTCAAAATACGAATAAAATATTAAAAATGTTAATTAAAAGCCTTCTTTTAAAAAAATGCGTGAAAGGAATCGATATATACCGAAGTATAAATGCATATACTTCCACTAAGCTTCTTATGAAAACAAACATCTCGAGTTCAAATAAACACAGATCGCCCATGGTCGATGAGAGCGCCTTATGGTTTACTAAGTAACGGTAACTAAACGACGAATACCAACTTTCAAAGATAGGATAGTTGTATTTTCAAAACAAAAAGTCAAATTTTCGACAAAATACTTGAACTTTCAACCAAATAGTTGAATTTTCAAACCAAAAAGATGAATTTTCAACCAAGAAGATTAATTTCTGAAAACAGACGAATTTTCAACCGAATAGTTGAATTTAAAAAAAAAATGAAATTTCAACTGACAATATTAATTTTCCATTTAAAAGACAACTTTTTAACCAAATAGTTAAATTTTCAAAACAAAAATATTAACCAAAAATACAAACTTTCAACCAAATAGTTGGATTTTTAAACCAAAAACATGAATTATCAACCAAGAAGATTAATTTTCTACTGAAAAATCATTCTTTCTTTTTTAAAACTTACAAATATTATTCGACAACAGACACACTTATCTTACCTTTAACAGAGATGCTGGCCCTTGTAGAGTGCTAAAAGACAAACAAAAAAGAACAGAGTTAGTAAATTTGACTAAAGAAGTGAAAATCATAATTTAAAAAAACATACTCTCTAAATTTGAATCAGTGATCGTCCATAAACTAAGTTACCAATCAAATGGGGGGGGGGGGGGTCGTTGGAAGTAACGTTACGAACTGAGATAACATTTAGTACGTTTCCTAATGATAAATTTTAAAGAATTCTTTTTTTTTTGTTTCTTAAGAAAAATACCTATTTTTCTCCTTTTCTCGGGTTTTCGCTTAAAAGCAAATTAAATCAGGGCTCGTTCTAAACATCTTTTAACACAACAGAGCAAAACGTTGCAAAATAAATGAATTTTGAAAAAAATACTTAAATTTTCCACTAAAAAATATCAATTTTTTACAAAAAAATGGAATAGTTAAACTTTCAGTTGAAAAAATTAATTTTCAACAAAAAAACGGATTTTCAATAAAATAGTTCAATTTTCAACCAAAGTGATAAATTTTCAAATCAAATTATGAATCTTTATCTGGAATAGTTAAATTTTAAACCAAAAAGATAAATTTTCAACTAAAATCATGAATAATTAACTGGAACACTCGAATTTTCAACCAAAAAGACGAATTTTTAAAGAAGATTACATTTTAAATAAAAAGATTAATTTTCTACCCAAAAATACAATTTTTCAACCAAATACATTAACTTTTAAAGAAAGGTTTGAAGTTTTAATGAAAGAAGACAAATTTTCAACCAAATAGTTAAATTTTTAGCTGAAAAAATAATTTTCAATCGAAAATGGAATAGTAATATTTTTAGTTTAAACAATTATTTGTAAACCAAACTTAAGAGTTTTCAACTAAAACAATGAATCTAACTGAAATAGTTCAATTTTCAAACCAAAAAATTAATTTTTACTAAAAAAAGATAAATTGTCAACCAAAACTTTAATAATTAAATTTTCAGTTAAAAAAATTACTTTCAACAAAAAAAACTAACTTTCAAAATAATAGTTACATTTTCAAACAAAGTGATGAATTTTTAAATAAAATTGTAAATATTTAACTGCAATAGTTGAATTTCAAACCAGAAAGATAAATTTTTAACTGAAATGATGAATCATTAACTAGAATAATTGAATTTTTGACCAAAAAGATTAATTTAAAAAAAAAGTTTAACTTTCAACCAAGTAGTTTAATTTTTAAACAAGAGGAAGATTAATTTTCCACAAAAAAAAAAAAAAAAAATTTCAACTAAAATGTTTAATATATAACTGAAATTCTTGAATTTTCAATCAAAAAGATGAATCTTCGAAGAAGAAGATTGATTCTCTACCAAATAAAAGACGATTTTTCATCAAAATACATGAATTTTCAACGAAATAGTTGAATTTTTAATTAAAAAAGATCAATTTTCAACCAAAAATGAAATAATTAAAATTTCAGTTAAAACAATTAATTTTCAACTAAAATGATGAATCTTCAACTGAAACATTTGAATTTTTAAACAAAACGATGAATTTTCAACTAAAATGATGAATCTTCAACTGGATTAGATGAATTTTAAACCAAAAATATTAATTTTTAACAAAAGTTCAACTTTCAACCAAGTAGTTTTATTTTTAACCAAAAAATGAATTTTCATCTAAAATGATGAATCTTTAAATAAAACGATGAATATTTAACTGAAATACTTGAATTTGCAACCAAAAAGATGAATTATTAGACAAGATTAATTTTTAAACAAGAGGAAGATTAATTTTCCACAAAAAAAAAAAAATTTCAACTAAAATGATTAATATATAACTGAAATTCTTGAATTTTCAATCAAAAAGATGAATCTTCGAAGAAGAAGATTAATTTCTACGAAAAAAGATGAATTTTCAACTAAAATTATGAAATATTCAACTGGATTAATAGTTACATTTTCAGTTGAAAAAAAAAATTTTCAACCAAAAAACATCCGAAGAAAAAACAAATTTTCAACCAAAGAAATGAATTTTTAATTAAAACGATGGATTTTCAACTAAAAAAAATAATAATTTTTAACAAAAGAGCTTAACTTTCAACCAAATAATTTTATTTCAAACCTAAAAGATAAATTTTCAACTAAAATAATAAATATTTGACTGGAATACTTGAATTTTTAACCGAAAAGAAGAATTTTTAAACAAGAAGATTAACTTTCAAAGAAAAATAAGATAATTTTTTACCAATAAAAAATCGATTTTTTAACAAAATACATGAATTTTCATCGGAATAGTTAAATGTTCAATTAAAAAGGCAAATTTTTATCCAAATTGTGGAATTCCGAACTTGAAAATTTTAATTTTCAACTCAGAATGGAAGAGTTAAATTTTCGTTTGAAGAAATTAATTTTCAACCAAACTGGTGAATTTTCAAATAAAATGATGAATCCTCAACTCAAATGATGAATCTTTAACTGGAATAGTTTAATTTTATGCCAAAAAGATGAATTGTCAACCATAAAGTTTAATTGTCTACAAAAATAGATGAATTTTCCACAAAGTACATACATTTTCAAACAAATAGTTTAATTATTAAATGAAAAATATCAATTTTCAACCAAATAGTTGAATTTTCATCAAAAAAAGATAAATTAATTTGTAACAAAAGTTTAACTTTTAACCCAGTAGTTGAATTTCTAACTAAAAAACGATGAATTCGCAACGAACAATGTAAAAAAAATTTCTATTATAATTCAGAAATATTTCTTCATTGAAATACTACTTCTACTCTGAAAACGGCTTGAAGTACTTTTATTACCTAAAATTTAGAAGAGGGAACTTTCAAATTGTGACGAATTCTGACTTGAAAGAGGGATTTTTAAAAATTCCTTTTTTCTCAATCCGAATTATAATTCTTTAAAAAAATTCCCATTCCATGTAAAACATTCCCTGTTCCAAGTGAAATTATATTTCTTGAATTTTGCTACGATCAGAAGTAAATTCCCGGTTTTTAAATTAAATTCCCGGTCATTTCCCGGTCAATAAAATTCAAGGTCATTTCCCGGTTTCCCGGTCAAGTCGCCACCCTGTAAATTAATAGAACCCATAAAAAAAATCAACGACTTTTGGTTGAAAAGTCTATTTTTGGTTCGGAATTCATCTCGTTTGTTTAAAAATTCTAGTATTTGGTTGAAAATTTAATTGTTTTCTTGAAAATGCAACCATTTTGCTAAAAAGTCATCCTTTTTTGATCAGAAATTCAGATACTTGGTTAAAATTTAAACTAACTTGTTAAGAATTCATCTCGTTTGTTTAAAAATTCTAGTATTTGGTTGAAAATTTAATTGTTTTCTTGAAAATGAAACCATTTTGCTAAAAAGTCATCCTTTTTTTATCAGAAATTCAGATACTTGGTTAAAATTCAAACTAGCTTGTTAAAAATTCATTTTTTTGATTGTAGATTCATCTCCTGGGAAATCCATTTTTTTTGGTTGAAAATTTAACTATTTGGTTAAAAATTCATCTTTTTTTAGTTAAAAATTTGTTCAAAGTTGAACTAAATTGTTAAAAATTCATATTTATTAAAGATTCACCTCCTTTCTATTTAATTTATTTAATTTTACTATTCCATTTTTAAGAAAATTAACGTACTTTGTTCAAAATTCTTCTTTTTTTTGTAAAACATTAATCTTCTTGCTGAAAACTTCATTTTCTTGGTTGAAAATTTAACTATTTGGTTAAAAAATCATCTTTCCTATCTTTGAAAGTTGGTATTCGTCATTTAGTTACCGTTACCGTTACTTAGTTAACCATAAGGTGATCTCATCGACGATGGGCGATCTGTGTTTATTTGAACTCGAGATGTTTGTTTTCATAAGAAGTTTAGTGGAAGTATATGCATTTATACTTCGGCATATATACGATTCCTTTCACGCATTTTTTTAAAAATAAGGCTTTTAATTAACATTTTAAATATTTTATTCGTATTTTGAAAGATTCATTTTCGATTTAACGTTTTAGTCATAGTTCATTTATATTTCAAAATGTTTGAAACTTTCGAAATTTTGAGTACCATTTATTTTTAAATGTGTTTGGATTTTTTATAATAAATTTTGTTAATTTTTTTATTTAAAAACCAACTTTACATTTTTGTTTAACTTTTCAGAAGGACCTTGGCCTTTTTTCAATGAGTAGGATAAATTAGTTTAGGGTATCAAGAAAGAATGTATTTCCAATAATTCGTTTCTACGATAGCTTGCAAATATATAATAATTATTAATTATTTTAACAATTTTCATGAACATATTTAGAGTTTGGCTATTTTTCAAGGAATAGGTACAGTTTGTTTACAAAGTCAACTACGAATGTCTTTCTGATGAAACTTTTCTATGTTGCTTCGTAAATTTACAATAATTGTTAATAATTTAAACAATTTGCATAAACAAAGAGTTTGGCTATTTTTCAACGAATACGGTAAATTTCTTTTACAGAATTCACTAAGAATATCCTTCCGATGACTCTTTTCTATGAAGCTTTGCAAACTTACAAGAATTATCAATTATTTCAACAAATTAAGAGTTTGGCCACTTTCCATCGAATAAGCCCAATTTGTTTACGGAATCACCAATAATGTATTGCCAATAACTCTTTTTTACGATACTTTGCACAGTTACAATAATTATTAATTATTTAAACAGTCTTCATAAACATATTCAGAGTTTGGGTATTTTTCAAGGAATAGGCACAATTTGTTTACGGAGTCAACTAAGAATATCTTCCCGATTACTCTTTTCTATGTTGCTTTATAAATTTACAAGAATTATTAATTATTTAAACAATTTTGATTAAAAAATGAAGAGTTTGGCTATTTCTCAACGAATAGGCTCAATTTTTTTACAGAATTAAGTAAGAATATCTTTCAGATTACTTTTTTCTATAATGATTTGCAAACTTTCAAGAACTATTAATTATTTAAAGAATTTTCATAAACAAATTAAGCGCCGGGTCATTTTTCAACGAATAGGAACAATTAGTTTAGGGAATCAAGAAAGAATGTATTCCCAATAAATCTTTTCTACGATACTTTGCAAATATACAATAATTATTAATTATTTTAACAATTTTTCTAAAAATATTCAGAGTTGGTCTATTTTTCAAGGAATGGGCAGAATTTGTTTACGGAGTGAACTAGGAATGTCTTTTCGCTGTCTATTTTATATGCTGCTTTGTAAATTTACAAGAATTATTATTTGTAATATCATTATTTTTAACGAATTGGCTCAATTGGTTTACATAACCAAAAAGAATGTATTAAAAATAAGTCTTTCTAAACTTACAATAATTTTCAATTATTTAAACAATTTTAATTTAAAAACTGAGAGTTTGGCTATTTTTTAACGAATAGGCTCCATTTTTTATAGAATTAAGTAAGAATATCTTTGCAGTGACTTTTTGCTATAATGCTCTGCAAACTTCAAAGAATGAATAATTATTTAAACAATTTTGATAAACAAATCAAGAATTTGGCTATTTTTTAAAGAATAGGCTCAATTTGTTTACGGACTCAATAAAGAATGTTTTTCAAATAGCTCTTTCCTATGATACTTTGAAAATTTACAATAATTATTAATTATTTAAACAATTTCGATTACAAAATTTAGAGTCTGGCTATTTTTCAACGAATAGGCTCAATTTTTTACAGAATTATTTATTCTACATCTTGAGATGGTATCCATGCGAAGCCGTGTACAAATCAAAATTATTGAAGTAAAAGTTAATTTCTTTTTTTTTTTAATTCATTTCCAAATAAAATAAATACACGTAAATAAATTGGTCGCGCGCGGAGCGCGCGTATGAGGCTCTAGTTATAGTTGAAAATTCAATTATTTGGTTCAAAGTTGAACTAAATTGTTAAAAATTCATATTTTTTAAAGATTCACCTCTTTTTATTCTATCTATTTTTTAATTTTACCATTCCATTTTTAGAAAATTAATCTTCCGGGTTAAAAAATCATCTTTTGGGATAAACTATTTTGTTGAAAATTAATTTTCATTAAGTTTCATCATTTTAGTTGAAAATTCATCTCTTTTGTTAAAAATGTAACTATTTTGTTGCAAATTCGCTTTTTTTATTGAGAATTAATTTTTTTTAACTAACAATACAACTGTATCATTTTTTGTTGAAAATTGATATTCTTTATTGAATACTGATCTTCTCTGGTCGAATATTCATGTATTTTGACAAAAAATTCGTCTTTTTTGGTCAAAAATTAATTTTTAAGATAAAAATTCATCTTTTTTGGTTAAAATTACAAATATTTGGGTCTAAATTAATCTGGTTTGGTTGACGATTCAACAAATTGGTAGAAAATTAAACAATTCGGATAAAAATTAACTTTTTTGTTACAAATTCATATTTTTTGTTTAAATTAAAATTTTTTGTTAAAAATTAAAATATTTTTATGAAAATTTAACTTTTTGGTATAAAATTAACTTTTTTGGTTAAAAAATCATATTTTCGGGTTGAAAAATCAACCGGTTTGTAGATAATTCGTTCTTTTGGCTTTAAAATGTAATCATTTTGTTGAAAATTCGAATTTTTTGTAGAAAATTAATCTTCTTGGTTTAAAATTCATCTCTTTGGTTGAAAATTTGACTATTTGGTTAAAAATTAATCTTTTTAAGTTGAAAATTCATATTTTTTTCAAGATTCACCTCCTAGGTTGAAAATTTAACTTTTCCATTTTTATAAAATTAATCTTCCAGGTTAAAAATCATCTTTTGGGATGAACTCTTTTGTTGAAATTCATATTTCTATGATTCATCATTTTAGTTGAAAATTCATCTCTTTTGTTGAAAATATAATCATTTTATTGAAAATTCGTTGTTTTTTTGTTGGGAAATAATTTTTTTAACTAACAATGTGACTATTCCATTTTTGGTTAAAAATTGATTTTTTTTCTAGTTGAAAAAATTCATGTATTTAATTAAAAATTCGTCTTTTTTAGTCTAAAATTAATTATTGTGGTTGAAAATTTATCCTTTTTTGGTTTAAATTTAAATATTTGGTTAAAAATTAAACCATTTTTATGAAAATTTAACTTTTTTTTTAGAAAATTAACTTTTTTGTTAAAAAATCATATTTTTGGGTTGAAACATCAATCATTTTGTAGATAATTCGTTCTTTTTCGTTTAAAATTCAATCATTTTGTTCAAAATTAATGTATTTTGTTGAAAATTCGGTCATTTTTTTTGGTAAAAATTAATTTTTTTATCTGAAAATTGCAATATTCCTTCAGAAGTCAACAAAATAAAGAAAAATACAATAAAAAATCCATTGAATTAAGTAGAAATAAGTGAATTTAGAAGAATTGAAGTGAATTTAAAACAATTAGGATAGAATAAAAAAAAATAAAGAGAATTCCAAAGAATTAAACAGAATTCAGAATAAATTAATAAGAATTCAGGTTGAGTTCCAAATGAATTCAAATGAATTGAAAGAAAATCCAGAATATTCCATTTTTTTTTTTAGTGAATTGAGAAAAATTCAAGGGGATTCAGAAATAATTGAATGAAATGCCTAGCAATTCAAGGCGAGTTTAAAAAACTTACAGGTGAATTAAAAAAAGGAATAGAAAAAAATGTATAAAATCCATTGAATTGAGTAGAATTGAGTAAATTTATAAGAATTCAAGTGAATTCGAAAGAATTTAAAAGAATTCAGAATAAATTAATAAGAATTTAGGTTTAATTCCAAATGAATTGAAAAATATTCAAAATATTCTATTGATTTCAGTAAAATTGAAGTAAACTCAGCAGAATTCAAGGGAATTCAAAAGAATTCGATGACATTCATACGAATTCAAGATTAAATAAAAATAATTCAGGATGAAATAAAAATAATTCAAGCAAATAGAACAAAATTGTTACACTTCGAAAAAATTCCATTGAATTCAGTGGATTTCAAGGGAATTCCAAAGAATTGAAGAGAATTCAAAAGAATTCAAGAAAATTCACAAATAGGTATAGACCTGAATTCAATAGTTGTTTACCCTTGAGTTCTCTGTTTAAATTTATTGAAAGAAAAGTAACTAAAAAGTGATTTGAGAAAAAAGTGAGTATGTGGCAGCCCTGAAAATCGCCTGAAATTGGTAACGTAGTTTATGGAAGACCCCTAAAAGGGTCATTGAATCAAATGATGAACAGTGATATCTCACTGATTCAAGTTTAGATAGTACGTATAATTATATACATTTATTTTGTGCACATCAGCGAAAACATAGAAAATAAAATAAATATATGGCCTGTGCTGAAAATAAAAAATAACAAAAAGAGTCCCTCCCACCTCACGTTTGTGTATAATAAAAATATCTTTGAGATGTGAGAGAAAAGCATAATTTGTGGGGATAAAAAAATAAGAAACCTTGATCCAACATCTAGCATAAACAGAGCAAGCTGCGTGTGAAAAGAGCTTAAAAATATGAAAATCAAAAACATTTTGTGCTCATCACCTACAAACATAAATGTTGCCTAGCAAGATTTCTAAAAAAAATTATTTAAAAAACAGCCTCGTAGTAAATTGTTGTAAAAATAAAAATATAATAATACACTTCTACATAAATGATTCAAGGAATCTGTATTATCATCAGAGAATAACATAAATTTTTAACGTCTTTTCAGACTAGATGGAAATATTAATAAAAAATTATTTTAATTATTTTTTTTTTCTGAAAAAAGATCTTCTCCTTTCTCTTCGCTGGGAATTGAACTACAAAACTACCGATTGCCGGTCGGGTGCTTTCCCATTAAGCTACTAGAGAGATCGAGAGAAGAAACTTTTTTCAGAATATACACGCATTATTTTGCAAGGTGGTACATATCAAATTTTTCAAGGAATCTGTATTATCATCAGAGAATAACATAAATTTTTAACGTCTTTTCAGACTAGATGGAAATTTGAATTCTCTGATGATAATATAGATTCCTTGAAAAATTTGATATGTACCACTTTGCAAAATAATGCGTGTATTTTATGAAAAAAGTTTCTTCTCTCGATCTCTCTAGTAGCTTAATGGGAAAGGAACCGACCGGCAATCGGAACTTCTGTGGTTCGATTCCCAGCGGAGCGAAAGGAGATCTTTTTTCAGAAAAAAATTAATTAAAATAACTTTTATTGCATAGCTCCATCTAGTCTGAAAAGACGTTAAAAATTTCTGTTATTCTCTGATGATAATACAGATTCCTTGACAAATTTAACTTGTACCATCTAGCAAAATAATGCGTGTATTTTCTGAAAAAAGTTTCTTCTCTCGATCTCTCTAGTAGCTTCATGGGAAAGCAACCGACCGGCAATCGGAAGTTCTGTGGTTCGATTCCCGGCGGAGCGAAAGGAGAAGATCTTTTTTCAGAAAAAAAACTAATTACATAAATTATATCCAAGAATTACAAAAGGTGCGACAGAGATTGATGCAGATGAAGACTATTGATTTTTGGTGAAAAGACTGCAGAAAATTTAGGATAGGCAGTGGAAAAGTGGATCCGTTAAAGACTTTGAACAAAATTATTATTTATTACTTTTAATATGGATTTTCAAGTTAGCTTCAGTAATTAATACTCCCTTATTTGGAATTGTTTTAAGCACACTTAAATTCCTTTGAATTCTATCTATTATTTTGAATTCTTCTAACTTCCTTGAAATCTTGTGAATTCCGTTTTCCTAAAAATTTTCTTAATTTTTTGAAATTCCCTGAATTCGAGAAATCCCAAAATTCAAAGGGCTTCAAACAAATGCAAAGAATTCAGAGTAATTCAAAGGAATTGATTGAATTCAGAAGAATTGATTGAATTCAAGGAATTCGGAGGATTTCAGGAAATTCAAGGAATTCAGAAAAATTTCAAGAAATTGAAAGAATTTGAAAGAGTTTGACAGCATTCCAAGCAATTAAAAAAAGGACAATGGTCAATTCCGTCCCAGCTACCTGCGTACGCTTCCCCCACTACGCGGCTTCCCCTCACTCAGCCGAAATGCTGCCGCCGAGCCTGGTCAGCCAATGAAGAAAATAATCTCAGCCAAAATGTTAAATTGAAGAATCAATCGAAAAATGTATACATTTTTAAAATGATTTAATTTTATGCAATTTTAAGCTATAAACATTAATTTACACATCAAAATTTGTTCTAAAATCTTTTGAAATATATTCTCTCAAAATTAAAAAAAAAACATAATTAAAAAATTTTCAAGGAATCTAATGCAAATTTTGTTCATCTCGGAACTCAATTTTTTCCAACAATTTTTTGAAAATACGGTAAAATTAAAAAAAATTGCTTCAACATCTTTCATGTTCTATTTTGAAAATTTGGTAAATTTAACAAAATATTTAAAAAAAATTTTTTTTATTTTTCCTAGGAATTTTGATAAAATTTTTGCATTCTTTTGAAACCTTTCAAAATGCTTAGAAAACTTCTAGCCTTTGTGTTCAGAATCTTCAAAAATCTTCAAAAAATCTACGTTTTGTTTTAAATGTTTTGAGGTATTTTCAAGTTTTAAATTATTTTGGATCTTTTCAAAACTTCTAAATATATCTTAAACTTACTCGAATTTTTTCCAAATTAATTATTGACTAAACATTTTTCAGTTTTTAATGAAAATTACGTTTTTTTTGGTTGAAAATTAATTTTTTTTTTTTTAACAAAAAATTTAACCATGCCATGTTTGGTTGAAAATTTAACTGTTTGGTTAAAAATGTTTTTTGTTAAAAATACATTTTTGTGATTGAAGACTCATTATTTTAGTAAAACATTAATTTCTTTGGTTGAAAGTTTTACTGTTCTTTTGAAAATTCGTTTTTATTTAATTAAAAATAAATTTTTGAACTACAAAAATGTAACTATTCAATTTTTGCTTGATAATTTATCTTTTTTAGTTGAAAACTCAATTATTTTGGTAGAAAATTCATATTTTGGGTTGAAAACTAAACTGTTTTGTAGGAAATTTGTCTTTTTGGACTGAAAATACATTTTTGCTGAAATTTTTTTCTTTATTGACTGAAAAATCTTTCTTGGTTGAAAATTCAACTCTTTTTTTGAAAATTCATTTTTTTTTTGGTTTCAAAATTAGTCTGTTTTGGTTGACGCTCAAGTTAATAAAAAGAAAACAGAAGTGCTAGTAGTAAAACGTCAAACATGTTATTTTTGAAAGGAAGAATTATTTTCAAAATTTTCCGAATTCAGTTTTTAATTTTTTTTCGACACTTCAGCAAATGCAATTTTTTCCCCCCTGTTCAAAATTTGTAAAGTTAGATTTGAAAAACGACACTTTTGAGATTGACTCTATAAAAATCCTTTATATTCTGCTTTTTATGTGTTAAAATAGTATTTTTAATTAACTTTCATAAACAAATTGATAAGGGATTTCCCCAAGCTAAGTAAAATATTGCACCAATAAATTAAAGCCACTACAGTATATTTGAGTAAAAGACACTGAAAAAATTTCCATAAACTTTCACCTAAACTTGAACAATTTTCTTTAATTTTCAACTTTTTAAGTCAAATAGTATTTCGTTGGAATCGTTATGATTCGCAAATCTCGAATATTACATTTATAAATTAACAAGTGCTAAATTTAAAAAATGTTATATTCCGTTTTTTAGTCGTCATTAGGTACACAGGACTCCCGCTGACCAGGCTCGGCGGCAGCAGTTCGGCTGAGTGAGGGGAAGCCGCGTAATGGGGGAACCGTACGCAGGTAGCTGGGGCGGAATTGTCATCTGCCCCAAAAAAAGGAATACATAGAATCCCAAGTAATTGAAGTGAATTCAAAGTAATACAAGTGAATTCAAAGCAACTCAAAAGAATTCAAAATAATATATTAAACCAGAGACTTTTTAAATTCCCTAAGTTTCTTTAATATTATAAATTCCCTGAATTCCTTAAATTTCTTGAATTCCTTCAAATCTTCTAAATTCTTTGCATTATTCTCAAGACCTTTGAATTCAGGGATTTCCAAGGACTTCAATATAATGCAAGTAAATCAACGAATTTAAAGGAATTCAGATAATTTTAAGGAATTTAAAATGTTTTAAAAGTGAATTAAAAAATTTGAAATAATAGACTAAACCAGAGAGTATTCATTACTAAATCTGTCTGCTATTTGCAGCGTAGATATACAAAATATCAATTTTTAAATATTCAGAATCATTTTAAAAATTAAGTTTTTGCATGACAGACATGTAAAACAAAGCAAAACTTTTGTCATTGTCTGAAATTGTGACATCAATTGAAAAAAAAATACTGCTCAAAGAATTCAACGGATGAATAGGAAAAGGTATTTCTATGGGTTACACGTTTTACCGAAAGACGAGACGTGACTCGTACAGGAAGTGTTGCAGAAGTCAGGCCGTTTCTAGCCGTGTTTCCACCATGATGTCCGAGAGTACTTTCTTCTTGGTTTTCCAAATCATCCAGACCTTCGTCTTCCTCATCGGATGAGTCCTGTTTTTTTTATTTGTTATTTGTTATTTACACAAAATGGAAGGAATGTTAAATCGGTGGGAATGAAAGCATGGCGTTCATGATTTTTGATGTGTTCAATTCGTCGTATTTCGATGATAGATCCATTCACGATTGGTGATGTCCATAATTAGAAGCAGCGTCCATAGGAGGAAAATGTGATTGTTAATAATTATATGTATATGTAAAATGAATCATAGTTTTGTCATGATTTTTTTTTTTAGGGAAATGGGTATTTCGCAATTGTGAGAGACGACCTTGCGTAAACAACTTCAAGGTTATTTATTATCTGAATTGAGCATTTCGCATAAACACTTTCAAGATTTTGATT
>CAKNYM010030457.1:8291-22694 GCA_932195095.1 Andricus curvator
GCACAATGCGGCACTAAGAGTGCTTTATTACCATCTCTGTCACTCTCCGCTAAACGCTCCTAGAGAAATAGAGTCAATTGTCGAAAATGAGAAGTGCCGCATATACTGGAACTTCATATTCTCGACAATTGTTTCTGTTGCGCACTCGAGGCCTGACATAGTTCTCCTTGACTTCGAGAAACGAACCATGTTCGTTATCGAATTTTCGGCACCAGCTGACAATAACGTCACAGCCAAGGAGAAAGAAAAGAAAGAGAGGTATAAAGACCTTATAAGGGAGTTTCGACGGTTATACCCGGAATATTCTGTTAAGCTAATTGTCTTGATCATCGGCGCTCTTGGAGGTGCCAAGGTTTCACTGGTTAATAGCCTGAAAAGCATCCCTGCGTGTCAACAAAATGCTGAGACACTTGCGGGGAAAATGCAGAAGGCGGTCGTCCTTGGGTCGCTCCGTGTCCTCAGGGTGCACGAGACTTTTGCCGGACCATCGTATTGAGTTCGTCGCAGACTGTAACCACCTATCTCACGGTCGTGAGACGTGGTTACAGCTGAAATTCTACCGGGATTTCGCTGGGAGCAGCTGCAATTTTTCAGATTAGCACCCGCTCCCGGCAAAATCCTGCGGTTGTCCTTATGACAAACTTTTATAAAGACATATATATATATATATACAGTTTGAGACATATAAAGAGCCTCGGTGGCTCAGTTGGTTAAACGCTCGGACTTCACCTTAGAGGTCCGGGGTTCGATCCCAGTGCCGATACCTCTTGAAATTTTTCTAGGTACCTTTACTGAGGTTCTGGTGGTTCGGATCCCACCTTAAGCTGTAGGTCCCCCCATCATGCACTTGACTGCAACACAGTCCCTCACTGATGGGGTAAAAACCAGGCTTTGCCTAATATCTCAAGGCACACGCTCTTATCAGATCACTTGATTGCATTATAATAATGCGTCCGTGACTGATAATATATACCGGGACAGCCCCGTGCATACTATTCAAACAATTAAAAAATCCAACTCTAACCAAAAATGCCCACTGAGAGCAACTGCTAACTAAAAAAAATGTCAATAGCCCCCAGTAGAACCGCGGTAAATCACACCTATGGCCACGTCTCACAACCGTGAGATGTGTGGTCACAGGGAACTACGAAATCACAATGACAGGCCAGCGAAACCCTCGTGTGTCTTGAGGACACGAAGCGACCCAAGGATGACAGATTTCTACATCCATCTCGTAAATGCCTTGGCATATTTTGGGTACGCCGGTATGGCTTTAAGGTTACGAACCAGTGATAGTTTCGCACCTCCGAGAGCACCTATCACAAGGACAATTACTTGCACCGAATATTTTGGGTACAGACGTTGCAGCTCTCTTTTAAGGTCTTGATGCGTCTCCTCTTTTTCTTTCTCCTTTGCAGTGATGTTGTATTTGAACGGAGCCGAGAATTCGATCACGAAAATAGTTCGTTTATCGAAGTCTTGGAGAACAATGTCAGGCCTCGAGTGCGCAACGGAGACTGCTGTAATAAAGCACTCTTAGGGCCGCATTATGTCTATAGATATACGTAGTTCCTGCGTGGGTCGGACACTCTGATAGTACGTGTTCTAGGTACTCAGCGTGTGCAGGACACGCTCTGCACCTATCACTGGGAACTTCTTGCCATAAAATGCGGTTACGGTATGCTAAGGTGGAAATGTCACCGTCCTGGCATGCGAAAATAAAACCCTCTATACCTGAATTAAGCCCTGATGATTTGAGGAAAGTAAAAGGTTGCTCCTTCGACAAGGACTGTTTTTCTACATTTCTGTGAAAGTTTCCGTGCATTTTCTTGTCGAGTAGCTGTTGGTGAAATTTTCCAACCTCTGCTTTCTTTACTTCGGCTTTCAGAAGTGAAGCACTTTCCTCACTTCTGATGTTCAAATTCAGGCCAAGGGTCTCGGCCGCTTGCTCCGTGGCTTTGTAAAGGAACGCTCCTTCGCCAATCATCTCGTGGATCCTGAGAATCTTTAGGACAGGATCTCTGCCATTCGCAACGATGTAAGCTGTACTTAGAACAATTTGGTTATGAAGACACTGGAGATTCAGAAGTCCGCGTCCGCCTTGACGGCGTGAAATGTATAATCGCGGAACTGATGAATTCATATGCAAGCTTTTATGCATATGCATGGTCTTACGTGTGGTGACATCAAGGGCCCTCGTTCTTCGTCCACTGAACCACCCCAAACGAGTAAAGTAGAACCGGGACGGCAAGCATGTTAGTCGCAGATACCTTGTTCAACGCCGACAGATTGGCAGACCAAATCTGTCGAAGAAGATACTTGTATCTGCTTCGGAGAGACTCCTTCACTCATGTTACGTCCTGAATGAGGCTTTGAGGTACGCCCAGGTATGTATAGGTCTCTCCATTATTAAGATGTATAATAACACTTATATTCACAAGCGCAGGGTCCTTGGGAATGCCAGTAATCTTTCCTTTCTTTAGATTAATTTTGGCACACTTGTCCAAACCAAAGTCCATCCCAATCTCTCCTGTGTAGTTCTTGACGATATTTATAGCAGTTTAAAGTTTGCTTTTACCAGAGGCATAGATCTTCAGGTCATCCATATAGAATACATGTGTGACCTTATGCTCGCGCTGATTAGTGTCGCCACAGAGGTATCCAGGAGAATTTCGTAGTGGGAGAGATAGAGGCAGAAGTTCGATGCAAAAAAAGCAAATGGCTTATGGTATTACCTTGATAGACACCCCTCTGGAAGGTGACGTTGTTCGTTGTCAGACGATAATTTCTAGATGAGATAGTACCTTCAAGCTTTCCAACAGACAGATGATAAATCTATGAGAGGTTGCATCGAAAGCTTTCCGGTAGTAGAACAATCCTGTTGTTTAGGACAGTTGTAAAGATCTTATACAGGGTGTTCAAATAAGTTATTGGCCTGTAATTCTTTGGGTTGGACAAGTTGCCTTTTTTCGGCAGGAGTATAGTGCGTCCTAACACCAGTCACTGCGGAATGGGCGTCTCCGACTTTAAATATGAGGTGAATATACGGGCCAAATGTTGGTGTGTAAAAGTAAAAAGTCCAGCAGCGGAAAAGTTCTTCGTGCCTCTAAGTACTTTTTTCACCTCTTCGGCAGTGATTGGTGGACATTCCTCCTCAGATTTTATGAGGTTGTCGCAAAACTCCTTCAAGCGGATGATATTGTCATTATCTTCTTTCAACTCTAGTGTTTTCGGGATCTTGTACACCTCTCTCCAAAAAGTCTCTACGTCCTTGGGCTTGGGGGGATTTTTTACAGAAACAGGGAGATTGCTGAAGAGGCGCGATGGGTCAGCGAGAAACTGTTTATTCTCCCTGATCCATCTCTCCTTCTTCTGTATTCTCCTCCTTGCGTCAGATAACAGCCATATTTTGTCAACAAAATGCTGCTTGATTGTCAGCAGCTTTGACTCGTTTAGTGTGTGATTGAAGATCCTTAGTTCTTGGGCGAACTTTCGAACCCTTTCCGTGAACGGTCTACCAAATGTTATGTAGTCAATCACACATTGAACACGGTACGCATTCTGTCTTGCCCATCCAATCTTCTTGTTCATTTGATGCAAGCGTCTTTTGGTCTTTTGATCCATCGTCGGTTTTACCCTTCGATTTGAATCAGCCAAAGCTCTCGCAGCACCATAAACTGAGCATTTGATGGTCCAGAGGTCGGAATCTTGCGAGATATCTCTACGAAGGGAGGCATCCATTTTAGCCAGATCTTGGGGCTTAGGAGGGACCTGCATGTTAATGTTCCTCCTTGTACTGAAATTGCGATCATCTCTCAGAAGGTGCCTGCTTTCTGCGGTTGGTCTTAATGTCACTTCCTCATCTTCGTCTGAACACGCTGTATAAGATTTTCCTCACAGCTGTCCTAAACGACAGGATTGTTTGAAGAATTAAGCCTGTGTCAAGTGAAATGTATTAACAACATGGCTCAAAAAAAGGTGTAGCAGTCTGCCGAGAGAACCTGCTAATTGAAAAGGGCGTCTGGAAAGACGCAGCAGCCCATCAGCACGTCCTGTCAATGGCCTAGATGGACTACAGGAAAGCTTTCGATTCAACCTCTCATAGACTTATCATCTGTCTGTTGGAAAGGTTGAAGGTTCATCCATACATAGTGAGATGCATAAAGAGATTGAGCCCATTTGGAAAACTAGATTTACTATCTCATCTGGAAATTATCGTGTGACAACGAACGACGTTAACTTCCAGAGGGGCGTCTTTCAGGGCGATACCATGAGCCCTCTGCTCTTTTGCATCACACTTCTGCCTTTATCTCTCGCACTATGTCATTCTCCTTGATACCTCTACGGCGACACTAATCATCGCCAGCATAAGCTCACTTATGTATTTTATATGGATGATCTGAAGATCTATGCTTCTGGTGCAAGCAATATTCAACTTCCTTTAAATATGGTCAAGGAGTAACAGGAGAGATTGATATGGACTTTGGATTGGAGAAGTGTGCCAAGATTAATCTGAATAAAGAAAAGAACACTGGCGTTCCCGAGGACCCTGAGCTTGTGGATATAAGTGTTATTAAACATCTTGACACTGGAAATACCAATACATACCTATACATACGGCCGAGATCCTTGGCCTGAATTTTAACATTAGAAGTGAGGAACGTGCATTACTCCATCTAGATGCCTCACTTCTAAAGTCGAAGGAGCAGACTTTTGCTTTTCTCCGATCATCAGGACTTAATTAAGGTACAGAGGGTTTCATTTTCGCATGCCAGGACGGTGTCATTTCCACATAAATATACCGTGACCGCATTTTATGTTAAGAAGTTCACAGCGATAGGTGCAGAGCGTGTAATGCACACGCTGAGTACTTAGAACACATACTATCCGGGTGTCCCACTCACGCGGGAATCACGTATCTCTACAGACATAATGCGGCCCTAAGAGTGCTCTATTACCATCTTTGTCGCTCTTACGGTGTTGGTCGCGACCCGGCCCAGCCGAACGCTCTGAGGGAGATAGTCAATTCTACAAAACGGGAAGTGCCAGATTTTCTGGAATTACGATTTCCGGACAACAGTCTCCGTTGTACACGCGAGGCCTGACATTGTTCTCCAAGACTTCGAGAAACGAACTATATTCGTCATCGTATTCTCGGCTCCGACTGTCTACAACATCACTGCCAAGGAGAAGGAGGAGAGGTATTAATACCTTGAAAGGGAGCTGCAACGACTGTATCAAAAATATTCAATTAAAGTAATTATCCTTTTGATCAGTACTGTCGGAGGTGCGAAACTATTACTGGTTCGTTACCTTAAAGCCTTACCCTCGTGCCAAAAATATACGAAGGCATTTGCGAGATGGATGCAGACAGCTTTCATCCTTGGGTCGCTTCGTGTCCTCAAGACACACGAGGGTTTCGTCGGCCTGTCGTTGTGATTTCATCATGTCCTGCGGCCGCCCATCTCACGGTCGTGAGACGTGGTCATAGGTGTGATTTACCGCGGTTCTACTGGGGGCCGGTGTCATTTTTAGATAGCAGTTGCTCCCAGTCGGACCTGGCGGTGCTTGTTTAACCCCTTTTTAAATTTTATATATATATATATATATATATATATATATATATATTACAGTTAACATTTTGTTTTAAGGACAACCGTGGGATTTCACCTGGAGCGGGTGTCAATCTAGAAAATTTCATCCGCTTCCGGCGAAATCGCGGTAACGTTTCAGCTTCAACCACGTTTGACGACCGTGAGATACATAGTTACAGTCTGCGATGGACTCAATACGACGATCCGGAAAAAGTCTCGTACAACCTGAGGACACATACGACATACGACGTTGACTGACTGATCCTCCAAATTTCTGTAGAAGTTTGTTTTCTTGATCCGAGCCTTCAGGAGTGAGTACTCGAGATGGATAATGTTTGATGCATTTTTCTCACCCCTGATATTGAAGACAAGGCCAAGTGTTTCACCAGCCACCTCCACTGCTTTGTATAGAATCGCTCCTTTTCTCACTTCTTCGTGTTTCCTGACCATTTGAAGAAGAGGGTCTCGTCCATTTGCGTCTATAATATGTGACGTACTTATAATGATCCTGTTTTGAAGACTTTTCAGATTTAGGTTTTAGTAAAGTCGCTGAACTGTCTCTTCAGGTGTTATACGGGCACTGCACAGCTCCTTAAAGTTATTTATGTTAACTGTATCTTCATTCAGTGCGTGCTAGAATTCATAGACTTTTCTCAAAAACGCTTCGACCTCCTCTGTTTTGGGCGGGTGGTCGACATTAACTATAGGGTCTCGGAAGAGTCGAGATGGGTCAGAGAAAATCTGTTCATTTTCTCTGACCATCCTCTCTACACTTATTCTAGCATCAGATAGTCACACGCTGAATTCTTGAAGTGTACTACCTTGCCCAGCCTATTTTTGTGCTGAGTTGATGTATGCGTCTTTTGGTTTCATGTTCAGCCGTTTCTTTTGTTTTACGGTTTGCATCCGCAAAGTTCTGGCTGCATCATAAAAAAAAATAAGATAAAATAAAAAATTGATTAGCAGTTCGAACTCGAAAGTTCATTGCCTCACTATCCGATTCGGGTAGTGTTTCTAGGTGGATAAATACTACCAATGTGGGCCCACCACATCCACGACGGGCCAACAGCACGCAGTATTCCTGAACGGTCACCCATCCAAGTACTAACCGCGCCCAACAATGCTTAACTTCAGTGATCTTACGAGAACTGGTGTTTTCAGCGTGGTATCGCCGTTGGCTGCATCATACACACTACAATTGATGATCCACAGGTTGGACTGTTCAGAAAATTCTCCACGAAGCGGGTGATCCAGATCAGCCAGATCTTTCGGAATGAGAGAAACCTGGATGTTGATGTTTCTCCTGGTCCTAAATCATCGCTCTTCCTCTACTGGATGCCTACAGTGATGCCAATGTTGGCGCCTTTTGCTACTGCGCTTGCGTTCGGGCCGCGCATTGGTTGGCCATAGTTGGCGCGCAATTCAAAATTGGAATTAAAAACAATTCTTGTAATTTAAATAAATAATTATTAAGAAATGCACAAGAATGTATATAAATTGTACAACTTCTGATTTGAGACAAGAAAAAAATTTGTAACATATACATTTTTAAATAACAGTTTATTTTCTTTGACTTCCAAAGAATAACTTATATTTCACGGAATATTTAATTTCAGATGTCTAAAATCAGAAGTTATACAATTTATATACATTCTTGTGCATTTTTCAATAATTATTTATTCATATTACAAGAATTGTTTTTGATTCCAATTTTGAATTGCGCGCCAACTGCGGTCAACCAGTGCGCGGCCCGAACGCAAGCGCAGTAGCAAAAGGCGCCAACATTGGCATCACTGGATGCCTACCCGCAGTTGGTGTCAGGGTCGCCTCTCTTTCTCTGCTGCCGGCGTATTATGACTGCGGTAGAATAGGCGCTCTGCGTATATGATGCCTTTTCTGTAGATGCTCGGCACGGTTTCGCAGCAATTATTGCGAAAAGCGCAGCAGCCCTGGGTGTTTCTCCCGCCACAGAGCATGCAGCCACGCCATGTAGCCTTTTCGCTCAAGGTTTCTACTGGTATCACTGCACTCTAGTACAGCGTTTCGCAAACTAGTGCCGACGGCAGGGGGATGCCACCCCAGTCATGGCAGCTCGGCAGGCTCCCTGCTCCGAGCAAATGGCTACTTTCGTATACCTGCCACTAGTGACCCTTTCATTGTTATGAGATTAAGACATGTTAAAATAACTGAAATTTTAAAGACATGGCTTAATTAAATTTTAGTTTTCCAAATGAAATTCGTAATATGATTTAAGAAAAATGGAGGAAAAGTTCATGAAAATCGGTCAATATTTGCACTAATAAAGGAAACATTTACACATTTTGTAGATATAAATGGGACCTCTTAGTGTAACAAAAGTGCGATAGCTCTTGAAGTTATTATCCGATTTTAGTCTATTTTTTGCAATGTTTTTGTCATAATCTAACAAATATAACGCAGGCTATTAAAGTTCAATTTATTAATATTTTACCAAATTTTCATTTTTCTCAACCGGTTCTAATTCTCTAACAATGGAAAGGTCGCGCGAAGCAAGCAACCGCGCCCGAATGACAGGCGTCCAGTGTCTCTCTTGGGTTCCAGTATTGTGCAAAAATTGAGGGTGGCGACCCTGCCGCTCCCCAAAAAGTGCGAAAAAAGTTTGGGAAACGCTGCTCCAGTAGGTCGTCCCTCAGTCGATCGGTTCACTCCAAACCATTAAGACGATGCCGGTCCATCGCACTGTCTCCATCTTGATCGACTTCTCCAGCTCTAGGGTAGTCGGCATTGTTGTCCGACCCAATTCTGCATGCGAAAGTAGAACTATACGAATACTATGGGAGGTCGTCCGGTATCCCAAAGGCGCCGGTTGAGACACCTCTCCCTGGAACCATGCAGCCATCAAAACGGTTGCTTACGCCTTAACTTAGGGGTTTTTCCTTCGGGACCATCTGCGACTGCTTATTTAGTTTGTAGCCATATTCAGCAGTAACCCTCGGTACAGTGTCCCCTCTATCCGCAACCTGAGCACACGTCTCCGTCTCGGTTTATAAAGAGAACGGACCAATAATGTTTAGTAATTTGTTCACTAACTAATAACAATTTAAAACTCAATCCCCCTCCTACTAAGTCACATGTAAATTAGCCAATTTAAAACGTTTACAAAAATTGAGGTCTCAAATTTGTGGTCATAATCCCGAACAACACCCTAGTGCTGAGTCTCATGGAAATATCTGTTATTCAAGTTCACAAAAATTTGGGCTATTCAAATAAAAAATGTAGAATTTTCATTTTTTTTACCTCAGATTTGTGATCAGAAACCTAACAATCTCGCCAGTATCAAGTCTCATGGAAAAATGTCAGTTTTCCAGAATTTCAACAAAGCTGGGCCTTTTGGATAAAAATTGGCGAATTGTTCAATTTTGACCTCAAACTTGTGATCAGACCCCCCCCCCCCTAGTAATAAGTGTTATCGAAATCGTCCAATTCATTGAATTTCAACAAATTTGCATCATTTGGATCATAATTGTCGAAGATTTCAATTTTTACCTCAAATTCATGATCAGAAACCCGGCCAGAAAGCTTGACTCGAAACTGTTTGAATACTTGAAGTTCTTCTAGAGTCGAAACTGTTTGAGATTCTAAGCTGTTCGTGTACTCGAAACTTTCGAGAACTCGAAAAAAATCGAGTACGTATATCATTAATTAAAAGTTGCAACGTGATATTTAACAATTTTTTAAATTCTCATTCTCATTTCCTATGTTAAAAACGTGGTGATTACGAATTGACAACGAAATTTAAAAAAATAAAATTTAACCGCATGTTTTTTCACATAGGATGTGAAAACCAGAATTTAAAAAAAATTAACTTTTGTTAAATAACACAAACACTGAAGACTATTACAACATAAATAATTTCAATATAAAGTAAGATTTTTGAAGCGAGATATAATAAAAATGATATTTATAATTATAAAAAAAAAATTGTTTGTGTAATTGAGGACCCGGTTGCAACAAGGGGTCGTATAGAATTTTTCGCCTGAAAGTTGAGCCCTTAACGTCGGTCAAACCCAAGCAGCCTGTGGCCTCCCCGCTTTTATGCAAATATTCCCTTATTGCTTCCGGACCCTAATTTTCGATCAGTTTTATAAGAGAAATAAATCATAATTGCTTGAAAATTTTATCAAGCTGTTTTTCTCGATACTGGCTAAAATGTGGGGTCTTTCCGCTTGGGTAAATAGATCTCCTTGTAATAATCTTTAATTTCAAAAAGTACTCCTCGAAACAAACAAAAAACTCTTCTGGCCCTCCAGTTAAAAAAATTGAAATTATAAACTTCCATTTTACTGACCGTGCCTGATTAATAATAGTACATTGTGTATCGAGGGCGTAAAGAAGGCCACACGAGGCAAAATAGCCTTACGCCCTTGATACACACGATACTTTTTGTCCTACGCTCCTTGAAAACAAGCCTCTGAAGCCGATATAGGATTTTTGATGTACTTGACCATTTTAGATTACAAGTGAAAGGAAGAAATATCGTACTTTGCAGACAGGAGACTGGGGTCCGGCGATACAATTTTTTTAAAAGATGAAGATAATTTCCTCCATATTCTCAGTTGCGTGGTGCAGTGTGTGTGTAGCGGGCGGAAAGTTTCATCGCGGCCCGGCGGCGGTGTGCGCATGTGCGAACGTCACTGGGCTGCAAGCGGCCACAGTACGCCTGCTTCACGTGCATTCAATGGTGCGTTTTCAAAGGGACTCGGACAGAAAAGATATTTATTTAAATTAGGTTCTTTTGCTGATCTGTGCTACTCGGTTTCGTATATTGCGCTATGTGTTAAGCATACACAATGTGGAAATATTTTGGAACAATAATATATCTTCCAAAAACGAAGTACACAAACCCTAAATCAATCAAACGGTATACAAATATCTGCGAAATTTAGTTGATGTTTATCCATGGAACTCGTTTTTGCGTAGAACCTCCAAATCCGGAAAAGCACCTTCAGAAGGTAGCGGAAATACAAGAAAGCAAGATCCAAATCTCAATCTCAACGCTTCCCTACGCAATATCCAAATGGCCAGGGTCCTTTTCTATCCACGAGGCGTCAAAGAAGCCAAAACTCGCAGTTGAATCTGCATCGGAGTCAGCCGTCTCTTCTCCGAAGTCGCCGCCGCTAGAACCGCGCCGGAAGTCGCTCTTGGAGGAGAAACGCGCCATTTTTCAGCGGTGTCACTTCGATTCCTCCACGGATACCTCTGGTGATACCGTACTCGCTGTCACAGTAGACGAAGATTCAGCGAGGAAGACCTTCTTAAACCCTGATGAGGTACAACAAAAGGAGAAAAGTGAAAGGAAAGCGCGACACATCAGCGTCCGTAAATTCGACACCTTCTCGACATTTGAAGGCACTTTTGACGAAGATACGGGAGTTGGCTACCTTGCGGGAATCGAGGAGAACCACCTCGAGAATCACGAGAATCAGAACGAAGATTACTTCAATTTCCAGGACAGCATGGCCCATGTGATCGACGAAAACGCGGAGAAATCAAAATCCTTCAGTCAGGAAAGTGCGGTGAGAATTTTGCATTACCATGGTTAGTAGATGCAGTCCTTTATTTGACATAACTAAATATTATTTATATTTGAAAGCTTCTTAGTCGCTGATATGTGTATTTTTGCTAGATGCTGATTTGACAGCTTTTTCACAATGAGCCCATTCACCCTGGAGCAGTTCCTAAGCGTAGTTTTAGTTTATGTTACTGTAGCAAAAATTGCTGCTATGTAAATAGGCTCAATTTCTAAATAATCAGTAGACGAAGAAAATATTTCTCAATAAATTTTATTTTTCAGTAAACAGTTTGTAATTTTAAGTATAATTACAAGGCATTTAAGCTATAAGGCACTATAAAAAATCCTCTTCTAACCAATTGATATGAATGTTTGTATTTTTGTTTCCATTATTAGGAAAAGCAGCTTTTTATTCAACCCTAATAATCAGTAGCTGATTTTATTCTTCGAAATATTTTCTGAAACTCTATTTGATTTGCTTGAATTTTTATTATTTTATTAAGAAATTTATACTGTTAATATTTTTGTAAATAGAAAATCTTTCGAGGAATAAAATCAGCTATTCATCGTTAGGATTGAATAAAAATATAGCGGCTTTCAAAATATAATCATTTTTTTGTCCTACTGTTCCAATTTTTGTTGGGAATAAGAAAAATTTACCTCAGCCTGGATTCGACCCAGGTCATTATCCGATTACACCGCCGAGTCTGCGGTATAGATCTCTTCGTTTTTCTTATATCGTACTATCAAAGTGATACAATAAATCGACTTCTTATAACTGAAAGAGTTTATTTTACTTCAAATTCGAGGCTGAAAATCATATTTTAAAGGGATGCTAAATTATTGGAACAGCGAGAGAAAACTCAATGTAGATCTTATTATTAAATACACCATTAGTTAACCCCTCAGTTGTTGGTGGAGTTTACTCACTCTTATTATTCACTACTCACTACTTATTACTTACATATATATGGGGTATTCTTTTACAAATCGAACAGAGAATTGACCGACCCATTTTTGATTGAGGTAATACTTTTTTTACGGGTTCATTATCGAAAAAGAGAATATACGTATATGAGGATTTTTTTTTTCGCAATTTTTTGGGAAATAGGAAGGGTTGAAAAATTCAGAATTTGAGTGAAGACTATTTTTTTAACAATGCATAACTCCTGTTGTATTTAAGCTAGAGACCTTTTTTTTAATTTGAAAGGTAAAAGAACGAGCTTTAATAAAAAAATCATCTCAAAAATATTATTAACAAATTAAAATTGTTATAAACAATTAAAAATTTTTAATCGATTTTTAACTAGTTTGACCCCCATGAATTAAGTTCTTAGTATTTTTATCGTATTCTACGTCAAATTTCCGATCGAAAACGATTTTTTCCAAAATGGTGAAATTATTATTACTATCGGAAAAAATTTAATGTATCTAGCGCTGTCGAGCGCGGTACCTCACACCGGCGCGCGGATCACATTGCACGGCCGATTTTCTACTTTGATATCGTTTTTCTCTTAAATATGAATGATTATTATATATTTACAATTAAATAATCTTATTTCTTATACAAGATAACTTTATTGAAAATTCAAGAAATAAATAAATAATAAGAAGTAAAAGAAAAACATCAGTATTGAATATGTAATTATTACTTTATTAAGATTTCGGTAGGTTGGCTTAGTGAATAAGTACCTCTTTCAGTTTTATGTTATACAGTATTTACATTCTTCAAATTTTAACATTTCTTATTTACAAATTTTTACAATATTTTTCTTTTCATAGAAGGAAAATTGCTTTGCCTCCAATTCTTGAAGAGAAACTGGAATCATACAATGATATTTTAAAGTCCCCTTTATCGTTATAGCTTTTTGAAAGCGTACTGACAACCGCTTTTCTTCTTCTTCGTACTCAGCATTTGTCGAATAACGACATGTTATGTTTGGTAGAGCTTCTGTCGCCCAGGTAAATAATTCTCTAGGTGTAGGAATAGGATTATTTACTCTTTGCAGACTAGCTCTAGCAGCAAGTCTTTTTAGAGTGCCACCAATTCCATCACATGGTCCTTTTCCATGCGATGTAGGGAAAAAGTGCCACTCAGCTGCTATTTTAAAATCTTGTTCGTGATGAGTAAGATTAATAAAATTTTTTTTGTTCTTGTATTGCCCACTGGCACCGTCGGAAAAATAAATTATTTTGGTAATCCCCGGTAAATTTGATTTTATGTAGTCTACTAACTGTCTTTGAAAGAGATGAACGGCAATAGTATCGTGGCGTAAACATTCGGACATAGACACAAAACTTTTGAGTTTCAATTCATTGTTATCATCTTTGTAATATATCGAAAATGGATGTATTGTCACTTGATCATTATTCCAATGAATACCTTGAACGGAATTTTGAATTATGAAAGCATAATTCTCAGAAAAATCACAAATGACAATACATTCATTTTTCATTATTATTATTTTTTTTTCATTTAAAAATTCTCTTTGTTTATTTGCTAAAAATGAATGTAGTGATAACTTAGTTAAACCGTTACTTAAACTTTGTAAGAATTCATCGACAGTAGATATTAGGGTTTGTAATGTAGTTCTTTCGGTTGTAATCCACTGTTTGTACTTAATATTTTCAATTAATTTTTCTTCAAAATTCTGTTCCAATTGATCAATAACATTCTTTACACCCGGACACTGATCACATAATCCTAGAGAACAGTTAGTAGTTAGTATATTTTAAAATAAGCGTAACTAAGCATAATTAAGCAAAATAAGCATAACGTATCGAAATCCTAATAAAGTAATCTACATTTTCAATACTGATGTTTTTCTTTTACTTCTTATTATTTATTTATTTCTTGAATTTTTAATAAAGTTATCTTGTCTAAGAAATAAGATTATTTAATTGGAAATATATAATAATCATTCATATTTAAGAGAAAAGCGATATCAAAGTAGTAAATCGGCCGTGCAATGTGGTCCGCGCGCCGGTGTGAGGTACCGCGCTCGACAGCGCTAGATACATTAAATTTTTTCCGATAGTAATAATAATTTCACCATTCTGGAAAAAATCGTTTTCGATCGAAAATTTGACGTAGAATACGATAAAAATACTAAGAACTTAATTCATGGGGGTCAAACTAGTTAAAAATCGATTTAAAATTTTTAATTGTTTATAACAATTTTAATTTGTTAATAGTATTTTCGAGATGATCTTTTTATTAAAGCTCGTTTTTTTTACCTTTCAAATTAAAAAAAAAAA
>CAKNYM010030459.1:0-41246 GCA_932195095.1 Andricus curvator
TTTTCTCGCGTAAATTTCCCGCTCTTGCTTACCTTCTAGGACAGAAGAAGCAGAAGCGGATGACGTACACGTTCCAGTTGCGTCGGGATTGGTTGCTTTTAAAGAACCATGATCGTAGCTTCCGGAGCCTACAACTTCTCACATAAAAATAATATCAACAAAAGGATACTATAGATATACATACGCAAATATACATACTTGAAAGTAAATACGCATTCATTGAAGCGTTACTGTTCCTGCAACGAGATCGTATGCTTTCTTCATCTGTACAAGAGGGAAAATATATTGAGTCACGGGTACATTCAGTGTTGTGATACTGGATTTTAAACCCTATCTGTAATGAGATATTAGAAATCACTAATTGCCTAAATTATGACCCGTAAGACAATGGGCGATTCTGCTCAGCAGAATCACCTTTTCCCTACTTGAATCTACTGGAAGAAGTATATACAAATCTCCTAACGAGATACAATTTCTTATTATTAAAGCTTGCTCAATTGAGATGGGTGATTGCCCATAAAAGAAACTCAAGAAACAAAAATATAAATTTTATTCTCCTTTTGGAATACTGAATTTGATCATTTTTAGCTATAACCAAATTTTACAGTATTCGAGAATTGATTTTAAAGAAAAACATTTCTCTCGATGAGCCATGCTAATTGAGAGAAATAATAGCAAACGTTGAGAAAATACTATTTTCATTTAGGGGATTTATATCCCACCTTACATTGAATTTTGGCAGGTATTCCCCTACGAAGAATTCCCGACTATTTTCTCGGGAAATGACGTGAAATACCTGGAAGCATTTAAAGGTCCGTAAATTTACTCGTGCTCTCACAGCTGGCGAACACGTGCTAATGAAAGTCGATAAATATGTATAGGTATGTCTTGTCGCATAGCCGTCTGGACTAGATAACACGACTGTTGTGTAAACACCTATATGTTTCCTTGCACAATTCTAAATATGAAAGAACCTTCTCTTACTTGGGGTAAGATTCTTTTGGACTGCACGTCATTTCTATCTATCATGAAAACTAATTGAATTAAATTTCAACACGCATCTAATCAGGAAAACCTAATCTGGATACTCTAAAAGGGAACCGCAGTTCTTCCCTTAGAGCTGGTGCTCTTACCGACGCATCGGGGAAAAGAGGAGCTTTCTTGTCGGGAGCGGCTTTTTAATAATTCACCCCTATAGTAGCCAGGTAAGTCCCCACTCCGGTGTTACCTGTGCTACCTGTGCGCTCCGCTGCGTGTGGCAATTCGCAGAAGGTTTACCGCATATTACTTACTATATGGGTAAACTCTATCGCTTCCTTATCGATTGCGATATGTTACGTTCCTCAAAGATGGAACTCCTCCTCATACACATACTCACATATATATTTTAATTAAGAATTTAAGTGTTACCAATGTGTGATTTCGAGGGTAGGATTTTATCTGTTAAATAAGTAATCAAAAAGAAGTTTTCTAAAGTGAAATTCTGGAGGTGCGTTTCTAATGGTTATAGGTAGTTCGTTCCAAAGGCGAGCACCACGAATAATAAAAGACCTTTGCATTTTACACGTGCGGCGTTGATGAATTTTTAGTACTGTTTTCCTTTCACGGAGTTTGGAATGTGTTGGTTGATCTTTGTCAATAAAATGGAAGAGGTTAAGAAGATAGCGCGGATCTTCATTACTGAATAGGCTATAAAGTAAATTATCCATTAAAAATTGTCTTCTTTTTGCGACGCTAAGAAGTCCTGCCGTAGTCAAAAAAAGGAAGGATAAGGATTTTGACTAGGAGGATACACGTTGAAGTAGGAAGTGATTCTTCATTCTTGTTAAACTGTTGGAGGACTCTAAAGGTTTTCCTTGAAATATCCGCAACTTGTTCATTCCAAGTAAGAGAGCGATTAAGAATATAGCCTAAATCTTTCACAGAATCCACAAATGGGATGAGACGCCCATCGATCAAGAGAGGAGGCAAGGTTGTAATTGTTGCAAGCTTGAAGTCGTCAGCATATTTGTGATAGTTGCAGTGTCAAAGTTCACTACCAAGTTCAGATGTATAAATATTAAATAGAGTGGACGCCCATCATTGCTGATTTGTACTCTTTCAGAACGATTACTAAGATAAGATTCAAACCATTTAACAGTCATATTTGAGAGGTAAAGTGATTTGAGCCTAGTCAATAGTAAATTATGGTTAACTGTATCAAACGCTTTAGAAAAGTCAAAAAGGACAACAACTGTTCCTTCTCTTCCATCAATTGCCAGTTCAAGGTCAGAAGTTACTTTAAGTGTAGGTGTAAGTGTACTATACCCGGCACGAAACCCAGATTGCATTGGGACCATTAAATTGTTAGTTTCAATATGTGCAGTAAGTTGCTGAGGGACAATACGTTCGAAAGGTTTAGACAAGGCGCAGAGGATGGACATTGGGCGGAAATCTTTGGGTGAGATAGGGGTTAGAAATTTTAGGAACAGGGCGAATAATCGCCTCTTTCCAGGTGTCAGGAAATATTCCCACCTGTAGAGATGCGTTATAGATATGCAAGAGAATAGGACAAATGACTGGTAATGCTGAGCGAATCATTTTAATTGAAATACCATCAGAACCTTTAGCATTTGATTTTACCTCTAAGAGTTTATTAATTACGCAGTGGGCACAAACGTTAAAGAACGTTATTAGAACGGCTCAAAAACGTCCTAAGTCAGTCCGAATAACGTTCCTTAAACACATGATGTTCCAAAGACGTTTTAAGGACATATTTGGAATATTGAACTTTTCCCGAACATTATTTGGTCTGACTTAGGACAGTTTTTAGAACGTTCCAATTACGTTCTTCAATTTCGTGCCCACTGGGTAGAGTTTCTTGCGATATTTCCGAAAAAAATAATTTAGTATCATCAAAGGTAGAGGGAACTGCGCACAAGGAAGGAGTGCTGTTTGCAAGGAGTGTGGATTTTGTGGTGAAGGCTGTTAAAAGATCTGCGGGGGAAAAATTGTTATCAGGAGCCAAGTATTTTGGAGGAATAAGTCCAAGTCGTCTTAAGAGAAACCAGTCGTTTTCATTTTTATTTCTGTTTTTAATAGAATTGTTATTATATTGATTGTATCAATCCCTGGTTTTGGTTTGAAGTAAGTTTCTAAATTTACGAAATTCGGCTTGAATAATACTATTTTTTGTTCTTTTAGCCAATCTACGTTTTTTCTCTCTTTCTTTCATCAAGTCCTTGATAGAAGATGTAATCGTGGTATTATTATGGGGAACTATAGATAATCCGGCGGAGAACACTACTGATTTTAAATAGTTAGTTAAATTGTTTATGACATTAGGATTTTTGTTCAGGCCACCTGTAAGTACAATGTTATTATAATTTGGTATAAGGTCAAAAATGTCAGTCTCAAGTTCCCTACAGTAGGAAGCATTAGGAGGTTTGTAAATCACACCTACCAACCTGCTGTGATGAGACGAAGATACCTTGATAAAAAAGTATTCAGCAATAGAGTAATTGGCAGGAGGATTCATTCCCACCTGTACACCCCTTAAGCTGTCATAAATGTAGAGACAGACCCCACCCATCTTCACTCATCTCTATCTCTGCGGAAAACTGTGTAATGATCAAGTGCTATGACGCTAGATGGAATGTTAGGCGTAAGCCAGGTCTCAGACACGGCTATGATATGGTAGGAACAGGACATAAAATTAGGTTTAAATTCGTGGTGATGGACAGGTAAAGACTGAGCGTTAACTAGTTACGTTAAATATTAAGCATAGTGATAATTCAGAAGATAATATTTCAAGTTATGTAAAGTATTTTACGTATTAAGTACATCTGGATCGGTAAAACTGTTATACAAAGTAAAAGTAAAAGAAAATAAATCCAAATAATTATCAGTTGTCGATAAACTTAGGAATCCTAAGTCTGTAGATGTCAAAGCAAAAGGTTACCTTATGAGTCAAACAAAATAGCCACTACCACGATTACTACGATTACTACTCTTATAGCATGAATCGCAATTGGAACGTTCCCGTGACGTGTAAAATGTCCACCCTTTTTGAAACCTCCAGGGACGTTTCAGCAATGTTCCGTGCTATTAGGGTACTAAAGGATGTTACGTCTTTTCATATGAACGAATTACGTAAGGGATCTTTTGGACGTGTCTTATATTAGATTTTATATTGAACTATGTTTTGTTTTGGCCCTTTAAGACATTTTTACTGTACTTTAATTATTTATCAGATTAGTTCTAAAAATTTCACAGCGAGCCGTATTTGAGCAGAATCTGTGGCAAACTACAGAATACAGTTTATTTCCCTAGAATAGGGAAAATTTTCATGAATTGAAATAAGAATTTCAGCATTTAGGCATAGTTTTAAATAATAGTTAAAAATACTGGTACTTAATAATGAAAAATATTTTTACTTTCAGGGCCGGGACATTATCATTGTGTGTAAAAAAGTCAGAAAGGGGAGCTAGGTCATGGATTCAAAATATTGGCGCGATACAGGCAGCTTCTTCTTCATTCTTCTTCTGGATCTTCAAAATCTTTAAGTTTAAGTTATAATGTTCTTTCTATTTAAACATAATGTAGTTTTTCGATCTTCGTTTCGAAAATAATAAATAATTTTTAAAAATTCAAAGTATGTGAAATATTTTAATTTGTAAATATGTGCATTGCTTTCGTACTTACAACAAAATGTTTAGAACAATGTCAGCTTAATTTTGTAAAGTCAATTTAACGGTATTGTGTAATTTTACAGAAACAAATTTTAAGAGACATATTTTTACATAATTTACTTTTTCTTCTAATATTGAAGTATTTTAGGGCACTGGAGCAGTTCAGAATATTTGTAAATTTCAAAAAAATTATAATATTAACCTTTATGTGTGTGGCGGAGTACCTGGGTACCCACTATAAAAAATTTAACTTTGAGTTGTTTTCGGAGAGAGTTAAAATTTATGATAGGACCGAAAATATAACTGAAAATCCAATATACTTGGATTTTCAACTTGTTCTCATTCAAAAGCTCATCCAATAAGCCGTTTAGGTTTGCAAAACACAATTATAATAAAAATTAAGTGATCCACAATTTCAATAATTTGGGTTCGCGAATTCTAGAAACAAAAAATATTTCCAGAATGAGTTCATGAACCCACAGTGAACGACCTCTTCACAGTAGGAAAAATTGTGGAACGATTCACCAAAAGGAAAGAGAAACTAAATTTTGTTTTAAACAAACATAACACCCAGTTTGTACAAAATTAAGTTTCTCTTAATAAAATCACACCTGAATAGAAATCCTGGAGATTCAATGAAAAATATGACAATTTTAAATGGATAGAAGAATTACGGCTCCAATTGATCAGTTCGGCGTCTCGAATAATTATACGAAGTATAAAAAGAGGACTCATTGCCTAAATTGAAATCTGGAATATAAAATAAGCAATAAAAATCTATGTTTTGTTTGCAGAAACAAGCCTCCTTTTACTTTTGCGGGCTCACATCCTGTCGTAATGTAGAATAATTTATAATCGTTGATATTTGAAAATGAGGACTTAAAAAATAAACGCAATAATGGATATTAGATCTAGAATTTAGATCTTTCATTTCAGGTTTAATACTTTACCAGTATTGGTGCCGACGTACATCCTCGAGGCGAATTTCTGACCAGAGTGACGATGAAACTTGATTTTCTTCATTTACGGACTTTTCTTGATAATCATTCGAAAAAACTTTAATTTCCAGCATAATTCAAAAAGAATATTATTGAGAATAATAATAAATTGTTCTAACAATTATGTTTGTTAACATTGAATAACTATTACCTCATTATATTCTAAAAAAAGAACGCTAAAATCAATAAAAAATTGTTTGAACAATTTATGTCAACATCTAATTATCAGTAGAATGTAGTATTTTATGTAATCGAAAAAAAAATTCAAAGTTTTCAAATATTTTTAATCTCTTCAAAACTTCTACAAATCCTAATCTTTTTTGCAAAAATTCCATATATTTTTCAGACGATTCGAATTTTTCCTAAAATGTTTGAAAAATCCTTTGTAATCTTTTTAAATTCTCTCTTTTTAAAAAAAATATTTGTTAGTAAGCTGATTCAACGCAAAATTTTCTATTATTTCAAATTATTCTACCTAGAAAGTCGTAGATTTAGTTTTTGCACAGATATTCGTCTCTGAAGTGGTGTATGAATTTTCAAACGGTTAGAGAAAATGTATCTAAAATTTCTGTCGGTAGTGTACATATACAAATTTTCATATACAACCATAGAAATGCTATCGCGGCACTGATATTGTACTATTATAAATGTGATCGAAATCAGTATGAATAACTTGGCTAGATCGGTCTCGACGATCCAGAACTTCCTGAATTGAAATCTTCTCAAAATCAGTTGGTTTTAAAAGTCTCCGTTCTGAACTTTTATATTTACTCTTCGCACTGTAATACCGTTGCTGCTCGATATTTTTCCGACACGGTAAAACAGGCAAGTCTGGGAAGTGCGGCACAGATGTCGACACACTTGCTGAGGTTTTTGCTACAAGTGACTGTAGATATTGGAGAACAGTTTCCGTCTTTTTTCGTGCACCCTGTTGTAGTTCTTCTGGAATAGAGTTGATGAGTCCAATTGCAGTCTGAAGGAGTGTTGTCGAACGAGTTTTTTCTGAAACTGCGTCTGCTGCGTGAACTACTTGCCCTTTGGATGCCTCAATAACGACACTGGTGTGTTCTTCGAGGGCTAGCGTCTTCGTTTCTTCACTAGCACGGATAAGGGTTTCTCACTTCGATTTCCTAAAACATGCATGTACGTGCTTGCAGAAATTTCCTCTTATCTGGTAATCCACACAAGTGCACGTAAATATCATGGACACATACGTGACATTGCGGACATGCAAGGGGACAACCTGGACATTTATTTGAGGAGTTGAGGCCCACTCAGTACGGTCCTCTTCCAACTGACGCTGACTTGACGAACCATGTGTTATTACCAGCAGCTTGAATGTAATCATCCGGGATAGTTTCGCTCCGATGGTGACTATGGGCAATTGCTTTCATGCAGAATGTCGGTTTGTTGTTTATTATTCGAATTTTTCTTTTGAACATCATGTCTCTTGCGAAACGAAGAAGAAGACTAAGGCATTTATCAACCCTTCGATTCCGCTTACCGTCCATGCAGCAGTATTTTAGCTTCTTGTGAGTTGCTTCCACAAACATGTTCGTGTTCAATTCAAGACCAAGCCGGTAACAGAAGGCCCACTGCTTTGCTCGAGAAGAGTAATATCGTTTAAAGTAAGCTCCGAAGTTTTCTGTCGTAGGATTATACATGCACATCGCTTCAAATTCCTTCAGAGAGTCCTCGAATCGTTTTATGTCTGTCGTTTCCATTAGCAATCTGCAAGTTTTGTAGACTTCAAATTGCTTTGACGAGCTTTTGACTTTTCCGAGGTTAGTCCTCCAGCTTTTGTCCACTTGCCAACGGCAGGTAAGGTGATGGTCAGGTGATCCCATGGTAGTGGTCGAAGCATTTATGTAGGCTGGGGCATCATCTGATATGAAGACCTTTGCCTGTATGAATCCGACCTTCTCCTTTACTGTTCTGAAAAATTCTGCCATTGCCACGGTATCAAGTCTGTTGCTGATGCAGTAGGCCACCGCGTGTCCAGTTCCGAATTCGGTTACAGTCAGCACCGTCGTCAACTGGAAGTCGTGGTCAGTGGCTTTGTACGTACTATCCACGCATATTATCTCGGACGCAAACTTGTGCAGTACGGCCTGCTGGTATTTGGTCATAATTACGATCATAAAATCCTCTTCCTTCAGAGGACCGTCATAATCACTTCCTTGCGCCTTGTATAATAAAACTACTAAATCATCGCCTAAGAACCGCCTGTTCCTGCACCCACATGTCAGTACTAAACGCATCATTCTTATGTACGATGTCTCGATCTTAGCCATAATCCCGGACAATATTATAAAGGTCTCGCTTATCGACAAGATGAAAACGACGAAGATTCTCTTCCACCGCCACTGCTTCACGGATGTCATCCAGAATCCGGTCAAGTATGACTCTTAATTTAATACGTCCAGCCAACAGGTCTCGCTCTTCCTGTTTCAGGCTCAGGTGTTTAATGGACAGAGTATGCTCGGAGTGTGTCTTACAGACGAATGCAGAAATCTTTCTGTCCTCGAAAGTAGTAGCTGTGATCCTAGCGGGACAGCTTCTCCCTGTTCTACAAGACTGTTTCCACTTTATCCTCTTTCCTTCTTTCCGTGGACGAGATGATCCTGATCGGTGACATTGAAAATACGTCAAATTGCCCTTGACAGTCTGTACGGAAAAGAACATGAGATCTTTTTCCATCGTGCGTTTCCATGTTCGAAATTCTGCAAATAAACAATATAAAACAATATGAATCAATACTAAAATATAATAATTCTTATTTAAACTGTTAGGAAAAAAATGTAACTTCATCAGAATTAAAAACTTTATTTTCAGTATCCAGCTGACGCTCATGGGTCGAATTGATGTGAATATCCAGTTCTGCAGTCCTCCGTAAAACTGCTTCACAAAGTGGGCAACGTAAGCCTGTTACATCTCGAATTTTTACTAAATTTGATGTAACGCCTAGCTAGGCGCAACCTACCTTACCCCACATCTTTTAGGCTAACTCCATCAACGCATTTACCGATCTTCTCTGAGTTTGAACCTAAGTATGGTAACTGCACTACGGTCGGTAAGATAGAGAACACAAGATACTTAAAGTATTACCATGAAGGGATAAGATCTCAGAGAATACCAATAAGTAAGCATATTCTGGATCATTGAGAGACTGTAATTGCAAACTCTACCTCTAGAAGATAATTAAGTATATTTATTAACATATGAATGTATGCATATTCCTAATAATCCGTAACGTAAACAATAACAAAGTCAAAACTAATCATATGGAACATGAATACACACGCATGTCTAAATTAAAGTAATAATTTATCAATATAATGTCATTAATACAGTTCGATTCTTTGAATTAATGAAAGACATGTGTCTGGTTCAATAAGGGATCACTACTTTAGAGAAATATATTCCTGATACTAAACAATGGGACTCAAGGAACAATGTTGAAAATGGTATTAGCTTCAAAACACCAATGTGTAATAAAATTAGGGCCTCAAGCTTATGAAATCAATATTAGAAACGTGATTTCTAAGTTTCATATAAATTTATAATAATCATTCAGATAATTCCATTTTACACAAAATCTAGATAAATTTAGTAGCAATTTGCGATTTTTAAAAATTGAAAACATGATACCTTCTACCAGTTAACCGAAAAGATAATTGACTTTTGAGTCCAAAGTTCAATTACGCTAAATATATATCAGCTCTAATCTACGATTAACTGTACTTACATAAAATTTCGACCAATTTTAGAAAAAGTTACACTTTAATTACAAAAAGCAATTGAATCAATTACGTCAACTGCGAATAATTGACAAGATTTAAAGGAATACAAGCACTTTGAGTTTTAAGCAACTGTCATACCGACCTGCATATTATATTTAATATAAAATGTACAAACTTGGATATTCTAACTAAATTGCAGATATTGTTTATGCAAATGTCTTCATATAAATTTGTATGCAGATTTTCGAAAAGTGAACGAATTGACTTGGTCCATATTGTTTTGTGTGTGGAATAAAAATTAATTATAGAAATTTTGAAGTTTGTAACGAAAACGCACAGTAAAATTCAACCCAAATTGGTACTGACAAGTACACTAGCTCATCCTTTCGAATTTTCTTGAAACAAACCACATTTTAATTAAAGGAAAGAGATAACAATCTCTAAAAATAAAAATAATCACTTCAGCCTTTATATTATCAAATTTTAGTAACTTTTTATACACTCATATACTCGTGTATAAAAGTAAGAGGAGTAATCAAATTCCGAGTTACACCAAATATAAAAAATTAGACAGGAATAATAAATGCTGTTAATTAGATCCTGGGATGTACCAAAATTACATGTGATCAAGCAAGATTGATGAAATTTCCTATTTTCCTAATCCCTTCACTCAATCAGTTGCAAAGTTCTCAAGAAAAACAGAAAAGTAATCACTCGTTCAGCTATTCAAGTGACGAGGGGTCTACACCACACAGGTCGTACTTTTGTTTCGATGTCTATCAAAACGAGGACATTTTCATCGAGGACGATGAACCATTCTAAGGAGGGAGGTAGGAAAATAAAATTCCAAAACTTTTTCAGTCAAAATGCTTCGCTGCACGTGAAGAAACAAATATATGAAACCGAAAAATGATATGAGCATGACATCATGCTGCATCATGCTAGTAATTGGACTCCTTGAGGCTGTTTCCACCGGAAGAAAAATCTCCAAAACTATGCAAAGGAACACTACACATCTTACTTCATATGATGATGGCACCATCTCATCGTGGCTGCTCTTCTTATGAAATTTAATCCTTTCGTAATAAGATCTCACCGGCCAGGGAACGCCTACAACACGATAAGAACATGGCGATTGAAATCCACGTTAACCTCAATGATTCACCTCAAGATCACTCTGGATAGCAATGAAAGAAGATTTGTGAATTCAATTTTTACGGACCAACTGACTTCTTTCCCCCAGAATCCTACCATTTCAAAATTCTACCCTTACAAATTATCATCAATGACAAATTCCATAATATGGATAAAGGTTACATTTACATTGCAGAATCCTCAAAAGCCAACTGTTGTGGTTATAAAATTACATAACGAGCTATAAAATCACTATTGGACCCTCAATATTAGAAAAATTCTCTAAATCCAGAGTTTAACGAACATGTTTTAGTAAAACATAAGGAAACAAAAGTTCTGTCTTATGTGCTCTTGATAAGAAAAGGCATAAGTGAGTAATTTATCTAAGCAATTTATTTGACGAATTGAGAGAATTCGTAAGGTGGGCTGAGAACAGAAATACATTTTCTATAAAAAGTTTACTTTAAGAGAGGTGACATTAAAATTACTATGATTAATACCAATACCTAATAATATAATTAGAACAGTAATATAATCCCTATTGTGTTAGATAGAAACGCCCGCAGTGAGTGAGATACTAGCTCAGAAGCGAGACTCCGCCTCCATGACAAAAAGGAAGCCACTCATTCGAACAAGATGGAGGATGAGAAGCTGATAAGCAAGTGAAACCACAAACGCACACAGTGACGTCCCGGTCGGATGACATTTCTCAAGCCGGCGTCCCTAATCATGATGGCCTCCGATTCGAGGAGGGTAATCCAACCGCGATAAGGATTATAAGGCCGCCTGCAGAATAAAAACACCACTCACATTTTATGGCATCTCGAACCACGTGTCGCAGCAACCAGCAAACAAGTTACCCACACGCGGCAGTCATATATGAAAGTAGGCTGGAACAAAATAGTAGCGTCTGCAAGAGAAGCATTGTCGATTACAAGATCATAGATCGCACAAAATACGTGCAATGTAAAACAGTAAATTGGAAGCCCTTGATGTTAAAAAGTACAAACTGGCTGCTTTGAAACTACGGTGTGGACTTAAAAGGAAAGGAAATTTCACTTTCCCACTGAACTATATCGTTGAGTCAAGGCATACACAGTTATTTATTCATACTAAAATTTTATAGCACACAAGTCTTGAGCAAGACAATTTTAACTGAAAATAGCATTAAGGAATCCCAATAAAAATTTTCGAACAAATTAAAAAATCATTGAGGACGATGATGATTCTAAGGACGGAGGACTGTTACATCCCGAAATTTTACAAAATGTGATGTAGCGCCTAGCTAGGCGCAACCTACCTTACCCCACATATTTTTGGCTAACTCCATCAACGCATTTACCCTGCAGACCTGCAGACTCTACCGCTATAAGATAAGTAACAGTCTAAATTAAAGTAATAATTTATCGATGTAATGTCATACTACAGTTTAATATCAAAGTATAACCCGCCTAGTGGAGAAACATGCGCATAGTCAGACAATATTGTGACCAAAAGTGTCTCACTAGAGATATCGCCTATAGCTAAGCTAACGTATAGAATCCAAACTCCCGAAAGGTCGAGAGTTGGAATGCGCGATCGCTGTCCACGGTTGCTGACGATAGCAAGAGTCATCCGCACGAATCGTTCTACATTCAGTAAGGAAACTTGCGCGTATCAAACAACTTCTCGATGATCTAGAAAACAGAAAACCGATCACCGGAATTCTCGGTAGACCGCACCTGAATATTCTTAACTCGAGTAACCTAAGACTCTTTGGAAAATATTGATTTAAAACTACATTTATAGAAATATGCGACTGTACCCAGTTGTGTTACCGCATGTGACTACCCAGTTTTGTCACAAGTACGTGACTTTTGCGATATCCCAGGTGTATATAAAACCCAGCGCAACCCTCGTCATTTGTCTCACGTTCTCGGTAGCCATACTGTTCACTTCGACCTACGAATAACGAATAACTTTGACAAAGTTACGGCTTCTATCTCATTGCGACTGAAGAAACACTCTAATTAAGTCGCGCACTTTGAACTTCGATTGAAAATAGTTACCGTCTTCGAGTCTTGAACTAATTCCCTTCGGCTGAGACTTTCGGTCGTCGTATTAGTCTACTTCCGGGTAAAGTCCGTAGTGTTATACATCCGTAAAAAGAACTCAGTGTGGATTCGGTAGCTGTATGTGACCGTGTATCGCTCTACGGGTTAATTGTGATCGTGAATTCTTTCCCTACAATCCAAACTAACTCTGCGAGAAAATGTTGCCGTTGTCTTCCGAATATAGAGACGCAAGCGACAACCATACTCTCTCTTGCCCTTTCAAGGAAGAAAGGTACATGTAAGTTTATTTTATTGTAACTGTCAACTATTTATCTGTTCTTATCTCTAATAAATCTGTCAAAATTTACCCATATCATTTATTTAAACACTGCATAGTAACACAGTTCCCATCGAACTGACAAATGACGAACAAACCCACAAACAAATAATTGATCAGGTCTTACCAGCCTGACATAATCAGCACACTGGTCTCTCTCTTATCACTCTTTACCATACTACCCTCGCCTTTTGCTCGGGACGTGACAAGCCGGGCAGAAATTCATCAGATCCATGTGTTCTCGGCGTATGTCTATTTAACAATTCTTCATCACTGAAAATCTGTCCACACTCGGCGCATGAAGTTGAATTCAAATTTTCGCTCTCCTCCTGTATCACCTCATCAGGCTTTTCTCGCACGTGCTTATACAAGCACACGCGATCAGAAAATATTTCATTGCACCTGTAAAACAAAACTAATATTAAAAAAATTAAGCAAACAAAAAATTGAAAAAATACATCAAAAATAAAGAAAATAGTGATTACTAAAAGAAAAAGACATTCAAACGAAAGATGCGTTTTCAAAAAGTATATAGGCTGCTTCGTTAATCAGCTGTGAGTAATTAGAAAAAGCACATTAAAAAATAAAACAAACGAAAAATTGAAAAAAAAAACACACATTAAAAATCACGCAGCAGTAATAAAAACAAAATGGTGATTACTGAAAGAAAGAGACATTCAAGCGAAAGAAGAGTTTTCAAAAAGTGTGTAGTCGCCTCCGTTAATTCTGCCTCAAGTAATTAGAAGCGCATTAAAGAATAAAACAAACAAAAAATGAAAAACACACATCGAAAATCACGCAGCAGTAATTAAAACAAAATGGTGATTACTGAAAGAGACATTCAAGCGAGAGAAGAGTTTTCAAAAAGTTTGCAGTCGCCTTCGTTGATTCAGCTTCAAGTAATTAGAAGCACATTAAAAAATAAAACAAACAAAAAATGGAAAACACATTAAAAATCACGCAGCGGTAATCAAAACAAAATTGTGATTACTGAAGGAAAGAGACATTCAAGAGAAAGAAGGGTCTTCAAAAAGTGTGTAATCGCCTACATTAATTCAGTTTCAAGCAATTAGAAGCACATTAAGGAATAAAGCGAACAAAAAATGGAAAACACACATTAACAATCACGCAGCAGCAATAAAAACAAAATGGTGATTACTGAAAGAAAGAGACATTCAAGCGAAAGAAGAGTTTTCAACACGTGTGTAATGGCCTCCGTTAATTCAGCTTCAAGTAATTAGGAGCAAATTAAAAAATAAAACAAACGTAAAATAGAAAACACATTAAAAATCACGCAGCAGCAATCAAAACAAAATAGTGATAACTGAAAGAAAGGGACATTCAAGCAGAAGAAGAATTTTTAAAAAGTATGTAGTCGCCGCCGTTAATTCAGCTTCAAGCAATTAGAAGCACATTAAAAAATAAAACAAACGAAAAATTGAAAAAAAAAAAACATTAAAAATTGCGTATCAGTAAGAGAAACGAAATAGTGATTACTAAAAGAAAAAGACATTCAAACGGAAGAAACGTTTTCAAAAACTGTGTAGCCCGCTCCGTTAATCAGCTATGAGTAATTAGAAAAAGCAAATACAAAATAAAACGAACAGAAAATTGAAAAAAATACAATAAAAATTACGCATCAGTAATAAAAACAAAATAGTGACCACAAAAAGAAAAATACATTCAAACGAAAGAAGCGTTTACAAAAAGTGTGTAGCCTGCTCCGTTAATCAGCTGTGAGCAATTAGAAGAAGCATACGATTACTCAAGATTTTGCGCAATGACACTCAATTTTTTCTCGTTCTCTGAATACGTATCAGATCTATTGCACAAAAAATTATTAACAAATGATATCTATTTCCACTGTAACGAAAAAATTGTGACACGCATATTTGTCCCAGGATGCGAAGCCCAGATGTTCAGCTCATAAGTTTATTATCATATTTTAAGCTTCGATTCAAAGAAATTTGAAAAATTCACATTTTTGTCAATTTTTCTCGAAGAGATTTTGAATGTGCCGTTAAATAATCTTACGTGCTAATTTTCCTTCTCTTTCACTTTCTTAAGAAAAGTCCACTTCCTACAAATGTCTTTTCAGGTTCAAAATTTTGGCGAAGGTAGCAGAATATAAATTGTATTTCACTTTTTCGTTCATCACGTTATTATTATTTTCATTATTTTCTAGATTTACCACTCCGTTATATTCAGCCATATTTTAGAATTTAGAAGACAGAACAATCGAGCAGACGAAAAATGACGCTAAGGTTATGGTAGCGATGGTGTGGGGAGCCAGGAATCCGGCTGGTAAAATTCATTCATGTTATTGTTACGCCGAGTGTCAACATGCTAGCAGCCGATATTTTGAGCGCGCACCACGTGAAGTAGGTGTACCTAGCGAGTGTTTGCGTCGAGTAGGCGACGCACCTCAGTGACGTAACTCGCCATAGACTACAAACACTGTTATAGAACTAATTAGGGAAAATGGCGAGTGACTGGAAGACGCTATGTTATGAACGCGCCTTCATAAGCGTCTGCTGCGTCGAGTTACCGTTCTATGTACAAGGACCTTTTGGTGTTACGCGCCAAGCCGACATGCCGAGGCGTCATCCGGTATTTCAAGTTCGGCCATAGACATACGTTGCCGCTGACTTGTGTTCTGAAAAATTACTAAGGGAAGTTGCTGATGCAAACTGAATCTAATTTGAAAACCCTCGAAAGATTTCGGAGAAGCTATTGTCACTGGATTGACTGGGCGTGAAAGTTAAATTGTGTCTGGGCGTAACGCTTTATTGTCTGTTCGTAATCGAATAATTGAAAGGTATCTCCCTCATTCTTTAACCTCCGATAAAGTGTCATGTGAGTTATCCTCGATCGTCTGGGTTGGTGGGGAGGATCATGCTTGGATTCACATTTAATTTCGCGCTCGGAATAGTGTTTTGGTGTGGGGTGATTGAAAATTTCGCGTAGGAGCTGAATAACGGTCGTGCGTGAATCTCGACAAGTGTGACGGAATCGAATTTTTGTCAAATATTATATAGTCTATGGCTGTGGAATTTGATAACAGCTATGCTGAAATGGTAGGGAACTATATTATCAAAGAACTCTCTATGAGAGGGTTATCAAGACAGGCGGTAAATTCGAAATTATTCCATGAATAGGTTGAATTCAAAAAATTTTTAATAGGAAAAATCACTCATTAGGAATTTAGGAGTAACGCAATAACAAGCTAAGGAAGCGTTAAAATCTAGAAGGGCTGACTCAGTGCTGTCATTTATAATTAAAATATGTGCATACCTAGATAAGATAAGGCTCCCTAAATTGAATTCCAGCACGATTTTGAGCGTGAGAAATAGGATAGAATAGATAAGTCAGAGTGCCATAAAAATGTCTTTAGTTAGGGTTAATCTGCCACGTGTGTCCATTCAAAAGAAAGTAATTTGGGTTGCGAAAACAAGCATAGGGCTAACTTGCCAGCAACAGTATTCTGGTGGATAGAAAATTCCTAGATCAACTTCCACGTGCCTGCAAGTCGAAAAAATGACTAAGGGTTTAAGGATGGGAATAAGTTTATAAAAAAGGGAGATAATGCCCAGTAAAGCTGTTCCGATCTTTTTGAGCTTCCATCGGTTTTTGATTGCTTTTGCGAATCTACTCCGGAATTTACTAAACGAAGAATTGTACGCGCTTATAATAATCACTAAAAACGTTTTTATCGTGAGAGTGCGTGACCTAATTCATATTTATTTGAACAGTCAATTAAAGGACAATAATTTGCTATAAATTTACAGTGTTTATTTTTTTGAATAGAACCTTTTTCCATCCCAATTTCAGGCAACGTTTCAGCAGTAAGGAACAACAATAAATCTTTCATTTGAAAAAGGACATAAAATATAATCATTCGAATTTGGCAGCGTTCACGGAACTTCTACAACTCTACAACAGAGGGCCAGGATAGGCCCAGGACGTAACACAAGCAAAGCCTTCCGGCAGGGCGGTGACCTTTCCTGACCTATAGTGTCGCGAATGGGGCGCCATGCTGGAAGGTTTCCGATCAACCCTAATAGATAATTATTACGACAAACTATCAACTCGCGTCAATTCATTTTAATCGATTTCTCGGGCGAAATTAAATGATTTTTAAATCGAATTTTAAAGAAAAACTCGATACAAACTGGTGGTCGTTAGGTTGTTCGGGGCATTTCATTGGGCCTTGACGTCATTGTTCTGAGTGACGGGATCGACGACTTGAGTGTGAAATGGTCGATATATCTCAATGGCACCTAGGTATTATGACTGGGATTGTGTTTAGCAATTAATACTTGTTTCTTCACGGGATTATTTTTGATGTGCGAGGCAATATTATCCGTCAATAAAATCTGATTTCTTTCATTGTCACCCGTACTTGTGGGACTTGTTTATTCATAACTCCCAATTACTGTGTTCATCCTTGCTGAGGTTTTTCCTAACACTACCCCTCTCTATGTTGAGCTAGTTGGGAGTAACTTATAATACGATAGCGGGTAGCGCGTATTTCTAAATTATAATTTAATCTATTCAGTGAGTGGACATTGGAACTTAAATTGAAAATGGTTTCAGGACTTTTTGGTCGTTTAGGGTTTGTATTATAAACGATTTAGCGCCCTTCAGGCAAAATACAAGATTAATTTAAATCAACTAAATTCTATAAATTCTGATTCAGTATTGGCTTAGGCATGGCCAGTAGAATATAAAATAAAAGTAATGATGTCTGATTGGCCTATGCTTCAGCCAATGGATGAAGAATGGGACATGTGCGTGATGGCTTGAAAGTGCCTCTGAACGTTATGCAATCTCCCGACGATCCCCGCTTGTCCCGTTCGCCCGTGTTTACATTTAAAAAAAAGGTACGAATCGTTGATTTTCAGAGAACTTCCAGTGAGAAAGTTGTTCCGTTGGGATTAACGAATAAATCTGCGCAAGGAGCATATTATTTCGCTTTGTATATCACAAGATATCACGAGCTTAGTAAAGCGAAATGATGCGCGCTGAGGAAACAGTCGCCGTTACTGCAAAGATTGTGTATGAAAAATGTTGTAAATTTTACACACTTACCTCAAAGATATCTAGTTACGTGTAATAAAAATAATAAATTATGAAAGCGTCATGCAAGAGATATAAATATATATATATATATTGCAACCCTTGGTTATAAAAACAGCCTGAGCGTAGGCAATTCTCTCCGTCAAAGAGAGAGAAGGCGTGAAAGGGTGGACCGCGCAAAGAAATAGAATCATTCAGGAATGATGTCCTCTATGACTCAACTCTGCAGCCAAATGGCTCATTTGCTAAACATATAAAGCCAAATTGGCAACATTTCAACTTCTCCCGCACCTGAATATTTCTCTTTCCCTCTCCAGCTGCCTCTACATAAGTTAACCCTTAACCATGCCTAAGAATAACGTCTTAAATATCCTTCAATGGAATTGTCGGGGCATATTCCCCAAAAAAGGTTCCCTAGAGAAAATCGCAAATAACTACGATTTGATTCTCTTAAATGAGACATGGCTCAAACCTCAATCCAGGTTTCTCTTTACAGGATCTAATATTATCAGGAAAGACCGACCCAACAGGGTGGGAGGTGGTCCGCTGATTGCCATTAGAAATGACATCCCTTTCAAACAAATCAACTCAATTTATGGCATAGACGAACATTTTGACAATCTGGCAATAGTAATTCCAACTGATCGAGGTCAATTATTAATTGTTAATGTTTACAGAAACCCTAGAACTCCTGCCAACGTGATTAACTGGCAACATATTTGGAGACAACCTCAAACTTTCCATATATTCTGATTGGAGGTGACTTTAATGCCCATCACCTATCCTGGGGCTGTGAATCCACTTGTCCATCTGGTAATTCTCTTTTTGATGCTATCTCAGATTCAGATTTATCCATTATTAATAATGGAGAACCAACTCTAGTTTTTCGACCAGGCCAAAATAAATCTGCAATAGATCTAACTATCGTTTCCAACAATCTAAACTTGATTTCATCATGGTCAGTACTGGATGACAAAATGGGCAGTGATCATTTTCCGATAAAAGTAGAGTTGGGTATTCGGTATACATACTATCAATTCTTTTCTCACAAATACAATCTGAAGAGAGTGAATTGGAAGACTTTTAAATCTTCTCTTTCTTCCATCCATAAAGAGAATAACGTCCTACAGTTTAACGTTCCTAACGACATTATCAATTCTTACTACACCTTTGTAAAGGACATTGACGATGCCCTACACAAGGCAGATCCAAAAATAGATAGGAAACCGTCTAAACGTAAATTTTATCCCAGGGCGGCCCCCCCCCCCCCTTGGTGGAATGAAGAGTGTGACAAAATAACCCGTATTAGACAAGTTAAATTCAAATACTATCTGGCTTCTCAAAGTTATGAAAATTTCATTGACTTCCGAAAATACCAAGCATTAACAACTAAAAGGCTTAAGGTCATCAAAAGCAATATCTTTAGATCTTTTTGTGAATCGCTGTCTTTCAACTCCCCCATTTCTAATGTTTGGAATAAGATTAAGGGGATCCGCCACAGGCTTTTGAATCCCCGTTCTCCTACTTCCACATCTACAAATCTCGAATCCTTAGAACAAATGAATACTTACATAGAGAACTTTTTAATTAAAGCAAATGACTTTTCTAATTTAGATATTCCTGTCCTACCGGATTTTATTTTAGAAGATAATGCATCCCTCGCTCAAAGTACTCCAAATCCTTCTTGTCTCAATAGTACCTACACCCATTCAAAATTTGGAAATTTTTTAACAATCTTTCACTTTTAATGAATTGCTTGTAGTTTTACGAAGTCTTAAAACTAAATCCTCTCCTGGCCTGGATAAAATCAACGACGAAGTAATATTCAATCGACCTAAACCCTCCCTTCTTCACCTATTACATATTTTAAACCATTTAATTAATGAAACTCTATTCCCAGACTCTTGGAAAGACCTCTTAATCTTCCTCCTTCCCAAAAATACCAATAATACGTTCAAACCCATTCGCATTAGCTTCCTGCTTTCTAAAAATCACAGAGAAACTCATTTCCATTAGACTAACATACTGGTTGGAAGCCAATAATATCTTTCCCCCTTCACAGTATGGATTCAGGAAAAACCGCTCGTGTGCCGATAAACTTGCGATATTATCTAGTGAATTTTTGTTATCGCAATCTAAAAATCAATTTACAGCTTGTCTATTTTTGCACGTTCAAGCGGCTTATGACAATGTCATCCCCAATATCTTAATCAATGATCTCTTAGAACTCCGGTTACCTAACAAAATTTGTAAATTTATCCAAAATCTCACAAATAAACATAACGTCTTTTTCAGAATCAATGGCGAAAATAGGGGTCCATTTGTAACCAGGAAAGGACTTCCCCAGGGTTGTATCCTTAGTCCTGTTATGTACACAATTTATACTCGAAAACTGCACTCTGTAGTCTATCCAGGCTGTGGTATTTTGGAATTCGCGGATGACATTCTTCTTTATTTCAATTCATACGAAATCGATGAATGCCTCTCAATTCTCCAACAAAGCTTAATTAACATAAACAACTTCTTAAAAGCAAGGGGTCTAACGGTTTCTACATCTAAATCGAAATTAATAATATTTCCGATTTCCTTAGACAGATTACCCGAAAATATTTCTATCTCTGTAAACAATAATACTATTTACCCCTCAGAATCAGCTACCTTTTTAGGAATTATTTTCCATTGCACTCTATCATGGGAACTACATTTTTCAAAACTAATCAACCGTGGTAATCAAGTCCTCAACATCTTAAAATGTTTAAGTGGAAGATGGTGGGGGTCTCACCCTCAGACACTCCAAATCTTATTTCGAGCATTGGGAAGGAGCTCTTTTGAATATGGTTGTCATGCCTTATCCATTTCGAGCGATGATAAATCTTTCAAAAAACTAAACAAACTCCATAACAAATTTCTACAAGTCATCTTGGGATATCGCATTTCCACACCCATAATAGTTATGCAATCAGAATTGAAAGAACTTCCCATTCGATCTAGATTTCAAATGATTTCGAACAAGTTTCTAATCAGATATTTTCTCACTCTTAATCACCCGGTCCATTCCATTCTCGATAAGTTGTATTTCATAACCAATAATAACCTAACCCTGTATAATTTGGACAAGAATTTCTTTTTACTGAAATCTCATTATAAACTCAAAGGGTATAAGGACAGAGTTCTTAACTCAGCCACCCCTTTACATTACCTTACTCCCTACTCTTCCAGATTGTTCCATCCTCTAATTGACCTACGAACAGGGCGAACAATACAACATATTAAATCACCAGACACCTTCTTCAAAAATTATATCTCTGATAAATTCCCAAACCACGTCCATTATTACACAGATGGTTCTAAATTCCCCGACACATTCGTTGGAGCTTCCGTATATGCACCACAAGTTGACCTTGAACTCAAATTAAAAATTTCAGAACATGCCTCTATTTTTACTGCAGAGGCAATAGCAATTAGAGAGGCAATTCAAAACATTCTAGAAAACAGTTTTCCATTCTCTGTATTTTTTCCGATTCAAAAAGCGTTTTAGAAGCTTGTCAAAAGTTCAATGCTACTTCTTCTACATCCTATCTTATACATACAATTCAGAATTTTCTTTTCACAGCTAAATGCAAGGGCTTTGAGACAGCCCTGGTGTGGATCCCTGGCCATAGGGGCATTCCAGGCAACGAAAACGCTGACAACCTTGCCAAACTTGCAACAATAGACGGTATTTTTCAAAATATTAAGCTCCCTCATACGGATGTCTGGTCTGTGGTCCTCCCTCAACATCTAAACAATGCTTTGGAGGTTTGGAGGAGGGTTTCGAATTCTGGACAAATCGGCCTGTACTATTTCAAAAACTTTTTCAATCAAAACAAAGTTGGCAAAACTTGGTTCCACAAGTCAAAACTAGACAGAAGATCAATTGTCATTTTATCTAGACTGCGCGCTAACCACTACAATCTACCTGCAAGCTTGGCAAGGAAAAACTTTATCGAGAGTGACGTTTGCGCTTTTTGTGGTTTTTCTGATGGGGACATCAATCATGTTTTATGGGCTTGCCCCGATTTCACAGAATCCAGGAGAAATCTAGAATCTTCTCTCATTAAAAATTAATGCCTTCCACCATACTCGGCTGAACCCTTTCTCGTTTATCCAACAAGTCAAATAACTTCTTTTACTTTGCAGTTTTTTAAAATTAACGATTTACTGATCTAAAATAAAAATTTTTCTTTGATTTAGGAATCTGTAAAATTCCTACTTTACTGCCAGTAAATTCGTTCCATTCTTTCTCAACATATCATTTAAAATTTCGCGCCATTCCTGAATGCACAAGAAGCCACCGTTTACTCTCGCAAGCAACTACCTCGCTTAACAAACCTCTTTCCCTATTGGTTACTCCACACTACTCCATCTACCTAACATGATGCAAAGGTACATAACCAATAGCCATCATAGCCTTGGCCAAATAGGCCCCGCTTTCTCGGCTGGGAGATTAGTCTCCAGACCTAGGCTAATTGACTGCTCTCTAGCAGTACTAAAGAAGAAGAAGAAGAAGAAGCGGCTCGACTGCGAGCCGAGAAGGTCAAGAAGCAGAATTGTCTTGGGATGGAGTAGACGAACCTTTCTCTACATATAATTCTAAGTCCCTCTGCTTACTTTGCATTCACTGGGCAGGTTTCTGAAGTCTCTCTCCTTTAGCTGAGTTTGGTGTCGTAATAATAAAGAGATGTTATAAGGCTTTGCAGATAGACAATTTTCTATGTCCAAAGACTTCTAAGAATCCAGCTTCGAACTCGCAATCGAGTCTATTGAATTTTTCGTGCATTGAGATTGTCGCTGGGTGGAGAGAAGGAATCTTCCTTTCCCTCTGACTGCGAGTCATTTCTGGAAACTCTAGAAAAAGGGGAATTGGGATAAAATTAAACTTTTACTAAAAGAGAGAAATATTGAACTCTCATGCGCTAGCTCAGCCTTCAAATAACTAATTACTGACTCTTCGATTAAAAAAATAAATGAAAATAAACCTAAAAATATGAAATATTATATATAAGATGTTTTCTACCTGAAAATAAAGAGATTTATTTTATATCACCTGTTTAAAGGCTTAGATGATCATATGACGTATTGTTTGAATAATCATAATTATTAAAATTGTATTTAGGAAGAAATCAAAGCTTCTTTAAAATATCCTTCGGCATTTATAGAATTGATTTTTACAAAGAAATAATATAAAATAAAAATAAGGATTAATCAAAGTAGAGTTGGTTATCGATCCATTGAGATCTCCGACTTGAAAGATTAAATAAAACTAGATTAAAGTGATAATTATAGAAATATGTTTGTATAATTTACGATTTTGCTAAATACTGAGATAGGGTAGCCTAGGGCGTTTTATGTAATAAGACTAGGGTAGATTTCTGAATAAACGAACATTTTTTCATAAAAGTAAATCCAAATAATTGTATTTCTTCCCTTATAAGGATCCGAATCGACTCCTCTTTTTGATTTATGTTTAAGTAATAGATAAAAAAGATAATTGGGGCATAAAACAAATAATAATTAACTGATGAATGTTTATTCTCTTATAAAATAATACCTCTCAAAACGCGAGGGTCACAATAAACATATAACCTCAATGTTTTTTAAATATTTTTTTTTAAATTTTGATCGCTAAAAATTTTCTATGTAGTAAGGAAAATTTATATTTTGATACGCAGTATTTGACTTAGACGTACAGGAAGCTCGTTTTATATTATATACAGAGTGTCCAAGCATTCAAAATACATATTTATATTTTCAGATTTCTTGTGAAAAACTGAATAGAAAATGATCAATAAAAAATGTGGGGGAAATATAAAGTGCGAGCGCTCAAACTTAGTGTGAGGAAGCATCTAAACTTTTTGTTCGGAATCTAGTAACATCTACATTTCATTGCAGATTTTCGAATCTCGTTTCAAGCTTGCAATTATTTTTTTAATATTTTCGAAACTTCTCAATATCTCTTGTACATACTCCATTTATTTCTAACATTTTGTAATCTTAGAATTTCCTGGTATTTTGCAATCAAGTGACATTGGCAATTTACCGACCTATTTCACAGTACCTAATAACTTTTTTTCAAAGAGCTTGTTATCTTCTCTATTAGTGAACAAATCAATTTGTATCGTCTCTCGTAATTTTTTTTTAACAGTGTTTTTATTTAGTCGTGTTTTCCATTTAAAAATCCATTTTATATGTTTAATATTAAAATCTAAAATAGAAATATGATATAAACAACATTAATTATGTATCCCTCGTAAATAATGATTTAATAAATAATCAAATATGTCGAAATATTCCCAAAAATGTAATTAATTCATAAAAACATAATTAAAAAAATAAATAGTCTTTAGTTAAAGTAAAATGGTTCAGTCACATTTTTTAACCAAACATTTGTATTTTTATCCAAAAAATTTGAAATTTTTTCACCGCAGAAAATGAATGTTTAAGCCAGAAGGACGAATTTTCACCCAAAAAACTGAATTTCGACCAAATTCAGACTTTGTACCAAAATACTTGAATTTTTAACAAAATACATGAATTTTAAACCAAATGTTTAAATTTTTACGACGAAAATATTAATTTTGAACAAAAAAATTAATTTACAACCAAATAGTTGAACTTTCTACAATTTTCAAACCAAGAAGACAAATTTGTAACAAAAAAGTTAATTTTCAAGCAAACAACTGAGTTTTTAACAAAGTATATAAACTTTCAAACAAGTAGTTACATTTTCCACTAGAAAAGACAAATTTAAAAAAAAAATAGCTGAACCCTTTTCAGAAATTTTTTTACCAAAAATGATGAATTTTCCGACCAAAATGTTACTTTTCAACCTGATAGAGAGTTGAATTAAAAAAAAAAGGCATGAATTTTTAACCAAAATAGATGAAATCATAACGAAAAATATAATAGTTGATATTCTTTCAACCAAAAAAGACTTTAATTTGGAATCAGTCACAGTTAAATTAAACCAAAAAAGATGAATTTTCAAGAAAATAGCTTAATCCTCAACTAAAAGAGTTTTTAGAGTTTTTAGTTATTAGAGTCTTTCTACCTTTAACTGACCCATACAAGTAACTTTAAAGTAACTAAAACTAATGTTCCAAGTTAATGCAAAAATCGTAACTAAGCTACGTTACAAGTTACTTTTTAAAAAAGTAAGGAAGTTACCCAAAAAGTTAGAAAAAATTTAACTTTTCAGTAACTTAGTTCCTTGTAACAAATTACTACCCAACTCTGTTCTTTACATGATTCCCTCGAACTTATTTATGAAGTCATAAAGTGTAGAGTAGATTTGAAATTTTTTAGTTTTTGATGCTTTTGAAAAAGGTATTTACAATTCCCTAAAAATCATAGAATTTAGTTTTAGATTTTGTTTCAAAAATTGAGGATTTCATTTGTTTTTATAGAAATTTGATAAAATATTAAGGTTTTTCTTAAAGTTGCCATATACCTTTAACCTAGAATTTCTTATAAACGGAATGAAAAAATTTCAAATCAAAATTGAAAAATTTGTAATTTATTCGGCTTGACACTTATTTAAAGTTCTAGAAACTCCCTGACTTTTGAAAGATTTTTTTACTAAATCCCTGACTTTCCTCTGACCAATAAAATTCCTTGACTTTGTTTTCAATTGTTGTTGGCTAGGTTCGTTTTTCACTCGCCAAGTTTCTTTGGCGCGTAAAGTTAAATTTATATTAAATTTCTGTACAATTAATGCGAGTTATTTATTTAATTTGCAAATTTCCAAAAATTACGTACATGAATAAAGGAACCCCCCCCCCCCCTTCGGTAGCAAATCGTAACAAAAATGCTTGACCCCTCCCTCCTCATTAAGCTGTTACGTAATTTAAGTACGTTCCCTAAATAATTACGTTGTTTGTTCAGACTAATCACGTATATTATTTATAATTATATTTTGAACTATATAACAAATTTAAATTTCTAACTTTTATTAAACAAATCTGTTTGAAAATTTCAATATTTTGTAAGCATTATTTTTTTTTTCTTTGAAAATGAGTTAAATGCTGGCAAACACTTGGCCAAGTAAAATTAAATAAAGTTCTATATAATAACATTCATTGATTGCGAGTGATAAAAAAAAAAAACGTTCACACATTTTTTATATGGAATAATGATGCACGTGTATTTAATGTACGCTTCTCCTTCTTTATGTTTTTTTTCAGTTCCGTGTTGGGTATGTATGTGTATTCGTTCTAATCAGCTAACCCCCTCCACGTGGTGAACATGACATGCTTTGGCTTATGGATGGCGAAAAAAGAGTTGGTATATAAGCCGCGACTGAAACAGAAGAGGTTGTCTGTTTTTGAAAAAAAAAAAAAAAAAAATGAAGTTCTCAATCTTCGTCTTCTTCGTTGCCATGTGTGTGGCTTTTCTCGCTCTAACTAAGGATGCAGGAGCGTGCAAGAATGGGTGTTGGAATGGACAAAAATGTTGCGAAAATTGCAACCCAGCTGATTGTAAGTAGATAAATTATAACTAACTAGACCATAATATGTACGCTCGCCTAATAGATTGTTATTTACAGTATAATATATATATATATATATATATCGATCGATTCCACTTATCCGATCGACTAGACTTGGTACTTATCTTGAATTCAGAAAATCCATTTTGCCTTGATTCTATAAAGTATAGATCACCTTTTCGGCTACCTTTGAAGCTAACTTCATTCTTTTTGTTGTTAATCCTTGCACAGTCACGACTAAATATGACTGAACCTCCTCGTTTGGTAGCTTTAGAGACAGAAAATAGATTAGTTTTCAATTCTGGTACCAACAAAACATTTTCTAATCTAACTTTTCTTTTTTCCGTGGATTCCAATACGCAAAGATGAATAATAATTTTTTCTTGAATGTCAGTTGTTTTTTCGACAGCCAGCCTTACCTTTTGCGATTCAACTTGGTTCAATTCTGAAAAGTAGTTCCTATCGTGGGAAATGTGTGAAGTCGTTCCACTATCTATGCACCAAGATTTACCTGACGTAGACTCAGCACTGAACGCACAGGCGAAAAATTCTTTTTTCTCCACGACATCAACTTCCAAATCTACAAAGGTAGGGAGAAAAGCTTCTTCTGCATTCGAAGCAAGTTGCTTTCTGTCATTAGCTCTTTTTCTGCACTCTGAAGCCTTGTGTCCAGGCCTTTTACAGTAGTTGCACTTGAAAGCCTTTTTCTGGAATTTCAAGGCAAAAATTGTTTTGTAGGATGCGAATTTTTGCTTTAATTCATAAAAAATGACATTAAAAATAAAAATGGAAAATTTGTGGAAAAATGACAAAAGGTACAAATCAAAAATTGTTCGACAAGCGTTGTTCACCAAAAAAAGGAGATACAAATTTGTTGTTAATCATTTTTTCATAGCATGCGTAGTTTTTGTTTTAATCGTAAAAATAACATTTCAAATAAAAAATTAAATGTTTGGACAAACGACACAAGCTACAAAAAAAAATATATAGACAAAAGTACTACAGCAGAAAAAGAGTTCCAAAATTTTCAATAATGATTTTTTTATGGGACGCGTAGTTTTTGTTTTAATCGTGGTAAAATAACATTTAGTGTCTCGGCTCACCGATATTATTCTAACAAATATAAAAAATATAAATTTTTTTCTACTGAGAATGTTAAGTTGTGGTAACTACAAGTTTCGGGAATTTACTAATTTCGTGAATTTCAACATTTTCGGAATATTTGAATTTCGTTACTTAATAATTTCGGTAGATTAATTTTTTTCGGCAACTTGAAATTTGGGAAATTTTATATTTGGCTAATTATATTTTTGGTATTTTCGAACATTTCGGATTTTTATTTTGCGGCAAAATTACTATAAATTTAGTTTTTTGTAGACAATTAACTATGAATGTTTGAAAAAAGAATTAATATTTTGAAAAATTTATATTATATTATATAAGAAGTTTTTTCTAGAATAGTTTAGCAAGGACGAAACTTACAGGATATTTCCTGTTTAAAAAAATTCATTCTCAGTTTTTTTCGAAAAATTGACGCCATTTTGGTTACTTTTAAAGAATTGTGCGTTTCTTTGAGAAATTTTAAAGAGTGCTGTCGTACAGAAAATTAAATCAGGGCAATTTTTTCTAAGATACGACTATCTAAAGAAAATTATCGGTGATTTTTTCCTCATTCACTCAAATGCTCAGGTACCCCGCAGTGCCCCACAGTAAGCCAGACTGAATTAATTTTTATTTTCAAAAATTAATTTTTAGAACAAATGTAAAAAGATTCTATAACATTTCAAAAGATTTCTCAAATTGTGTTCCATCCTTCCTTCTGGTTAGCGATGAAAAGGGGTTGAACTTTCCTTGGTCCTTCTCTCTCTCTCTCTCTGTTTATCTCTCTCTTCCCTAATACCTTATGATAGAGCCATTTCTATGTTACATAGTTCTACAAATTTTTATTATCATCGATTAGCAATTTGAACTTGAAAGTTCACTGCCTCATCTACCCGAAACCGCCAGGCATCTTTATCCTGTGCATCCTCCATCCAGTTTAAGCAATCATGTCCTAGTTCTTTTAGATCATCCCTTACATTTTCCTTTCATCTGTTTCCCGGTCTGCCTAGAGGTCTCTTGCCAGTCAGTTTCCCTCTTAAAACTTGCGCCACTGTTCTTTCATTGCCCATTCTTGCTACATGCCCCGCCCATCTTAATTTACGCGCTTCCATAACTCTATTAATATTTGCTGACCCGTAGAGAGCATGCAGCTCATAATTATGCAGTTTTCTCTATTCACCAGTCCCTTTATCCCTCCTTGAACCATAGGTTGTTCTAAGTACTTTATTTTCGAAAACTCTAAACCTATTCTCCTCTCCATTCGTCAGCACCCACGTTTCACACCTGTACATGACGACCGGCATTATTATCGTTTTGTAAATTCTTACTTTGATGTTTCTAGATAGCAATCGCGATTTTACTAGTGTGTTTGCTGCATAATAGCACTCATTGCCAGCGTGCAGCCGCGCGTTGATTTCCGTTTGAATGTTATTTTCGCTAGTTATAATAGACCCGAGGTATTTAAACTCGTTAACCCTTTCGAATTTCATATTTCCGGCCATTAGATCCCCGCCTAGATTACTTTGTTTGGATCTGACGACGGTCACATATTTTGTCTTCGATTCGCTAACTTCTAAACCAATATCTTTGGCTTTTGTGATCAAGATTTCTGCATTTTTAGCTAGGGTTTCTTTATCATCCCCTAGTAAGTAGAGATCACCCGCATACCCAAGAATTTGTATTATCCCATTGAGGGTAGCACCGGTCGGATTCGCTTGTACTTGTCTGACCACGTATTCTAAAACTAAGTTGAAAAGGGCGCACGAAAGTGCATCGCCCTGTTTCAGGCCACCACGGATCGAAAACTCTTCAGATAAACTTCCGTTTACACGTATTCTACCTCTACTGCCGCTTAAGCAAATTTCGATAAGTCTAACTAATTTTTTTGGTACACCCAAGAACTCTATGATCCAGTACATTTGCGCGCGTATAATAGAGTCGTAAGCTTTTTTGAGATCGATAAATAGCTGCTGTACTACTTCATTAAATTCCCATTTCTTTTCTAACAGTTGTCTAATTGTAAACATTTGATCGCTTGTAGATCGATTTCGGCGGAATCCACACTGGTAATCCCCAATGATTTCCTCGGCAAAAGGGGCTAGTCTACTTAAAATTACTTTGGACAGGATCTTATAGCACGAAGGCACAAGTGAAATTCCCCGATAATTGTTACAGTTCGTTTTATCGCCTTTTTCAAAGATGGGAATAATAATAGAGGTATTCCATTCCTCCGGCATGCGTTCTGTTTTCCAAACTGCGCGTATTAATTTACAAATTTGCCTTTTCTATTTCTACATCAATAGGATCATCAATTAGTAGATCGGCAGTGTGGATTTCACCGAGATTACCTTCAACGGGGGCTTCGCGTACATTTAATAGCTTATCGAAATAGTTTTTCCATAAATTCAGTCTCTCTGTCGCATCGGCTACTAGATTGCCATTTTCGTCCTTCATTACTTCCGTTCTACTTTGGAAACCTTTCCTTATAATATTGATTCCCCTGTACATCTCAGGCGGGTTATATTGTTTATTATGCGTTTCTATTGCTAGTATTTTATTCTTTTCGCTCTCCCTTTTCTTGTATCTATAAAGCCTATTTGTACTTTTACTAATCTCGAGATACTTCTTATGTTTTTGATCGCACTTGTTTTGTAAACTAATTAGTTTGGCCTTCCGACGTTTTTCAAACCAAAGTTTGCATTCTTCGTCAAACCATGGTTTGCTTTCGGTTACTTTCTTTTAACCTATAGTAAGTTACGCGGCTGTCTTTATCGCCTTTTTCATATTGCTCCACAGGGTTTTTATAAGTCCTCCTCGTAATTATCGTTATCGCCTCTCTGTTCTTGGAGAGCGTCGCAACTATTAGAAATCTCAACTTGATAATGTAATGTTTCTGTTGGTGCTTTAAACTTATCCATATTGAAACGAACTGTTGGCTCTGTGCGGCTTGTTTTCTTACTTAACGCTAGCCTAGATCTTAGTTTTACTATTACGAGAAAGTGGTCTGAATTTAAATCCGCTCCCATAAAAAAATCTGGAACATTTTAGGGGCATTTTTCTCAGTTTTAAAAGATTTTTCACAAATTTTAGAAAAAATTAGAATCATTTTAAAACATATGTACAAAATCTTAGAAAATTTGCAAAATAATTTGAAATTTGCAAAAATTTTTGAAAATTGAAAAAGTGTACATTTTTGAAGATTTTGAATACAAATTTTAAAGGCTTTCTAAGAATCTTAAAAGATTTCAAGAGAATGAATTTTTTTTAAGATTGCTGGGAAAAATTTTAATGATTTTTTATTTTGTAACATTAATTTTAAGAGAATATTCAAAAAGATTATAAAAGAGTTTTCGAAAATTTCAAAAATAATTTGAAATTTGAAAAGATATCACAAAATTAAAAACAAACTGCAGATTATTCAAGATTTCCTAACTAAAAGTTCCGAAGCTTTTTGAGGATTTTTAATTTTCATAAGATTCTTGGGAAAATATAGAGTGATTTTTTATTTTTAACGTAGAACTGAAGGTGGGGGGGGGGGGGTCGACGAGAATACCACATTGGATTAGAATGGGGGGGGGGGGTCAAAAATGGCCAAAATTGGGCCTCGTGGTTGATGAAAGCACCCTTAGTGGAAGGACGCACGGTATGATCCCTAAGACCGGAGATTTGTCAAGTACAATGAACTGCAGGTAATTAGCTTGTTTAAACACCAGCTACAAGCTATTCACTGGCACCCTCAAAGAGACGATATCAACATCTGTCAAGCCGGTATGGAGTGCAATGATTAAATAAGGTGGATGCAAGAGAGGGCTGGCAGGTTGCACAGAGAACCTGTTAATAGACAGGTGTACTACCCAGGGCTCGATCATGTATCGACGCAATCGGTCCATGGCTTGGATTGAATACCGTGAGGCATTCGATAACACGAATCATGAGCTGCTCATCAAACTCTTTGAATGCCTGAAGGTGCATTTAGGAATAGTGAGATGCATGAAAGAGCTTATGCTCTTGTGGCGGACAAGATTTATCATAACATCTGACAAAAGACAAGTGACTACCAGCTATGTCACATATAAGAGGGGGTTCTTCGGAGGAGACTCTTTCGGTCCAACACTGTTCTGTATCTCCCTCTTGCATCCATCTACTGTGTTTCGAGGCAATAGCTCTAGTTACCTATGTGGCCCTTCGATCAGAAAAGAAAATAAGGTCAACCATCTTTTATACATGGACGACCTTAAACTCTTTTCCTCTTCAAAAGAGGACCTTAACATCCTTGTGCCGGCGGTGAATAGGTACAATAAAACGATGAGGATGTTCAACTCATAGGTGGAAATACCATTCAACTTCTTGGTAATGGAGAGACATATGCATACCTTGGAATACCGCGAACGGGAACCTGAAATATGCGTGTGGTAAAAACAGCCTTCGAAAAAAGGAATCGCGAAATTATCAGAAAAATGTAGACTTCTGAATTATCTGTGAAGATTGTGCTCCAGGCGAAACTTCACATGGCCTAGCATCACTAACACCTTTGGTGCTCAAAAGTAGTGTACAGGAAGCAGAACATTCACTTCTGCTAACAGAATATGCTAACAAGCCCCTTCATGGTAATTTCTACGGCATTATAAGTGAGAAAGATATCTTAATGGGTCTGTCCAACATGTTTCTTAAGTCTGCTAGACTGGGATCGGAGACTGATAGATTTCTCTTTACTCCTCAAGACGGCGTTGTAGACACTTTAGTTTACCGCGAGCGCATGCGGAATGTACTTGTAGGCGATACCAACTGCTGAGCGTGCAAGCAAGAGCCAGAAACACTTGGACATGTTCTCAGTGGATGCTCAAAGCATGCATGCTACGGGTACATAGAGAGACACAATGCGTCTCTAAAAGTGTTATATTACCATCTTCGGTACTTCTATGGTGTGGATCTGTTTTCAGTCTTGCCATACGCCCAGGGGGAACTGGAGTCCGTTGTGGAGAATGATCAGTGTAAGATCTTCTGGAATTTCTTATTTTGCACCACTCAACGTATCAGTGCTACAAACCCTGACATTGTCCTCCAAGATCTAAAGACGAAGGTCATTCACGTTACAGAATTCTCGGCACCAGCCAATGGTAATGTCACGCCAGTGGAGGAAGTAAAACGAGCGAAATATTAAGCACTTCATTTTGAGCTGAGCAGACTGTACCAAGGCTACAAAGTCAATCTTGTAGTTCTTATAATCGGCTGTTGGGAGCCAGGAAAACTTCATTTCTTAGCCAACTTAATAAAATCCCGGCTTGCCAGCGTCAGACTTAGTCCATCGCGAGCCGGATGCAAAGGGCTTTTTTTCTGGAATCACTTCATCTGGTCCGGCAACACTGTTCCTTATAACATTCTACTAAGATTGGACTCTCTGAAAAGTATCCAGAGGTGAAACTTTCATCTTCAACTGTGCCGTCTGCCGCGTAAGGTCATCTGCGGCTAGAGGCTGGACTCCAAGGAACAGTGTTGTACGAATTTTCTTGCGCAAATTTCGCGCTCTTGCTTAACTTCTGGGATGAAAGGAGCAGAAGTAGATAGCGTACACATTCCATTTGCGTTGGGATTGGTTGCTTCAAGCAACCATGATCGTAGCTCCCGGAGCCTACAACTTCTCATACATAATATATAATATAGCCTTGGTGGCTCAGTTGGTTCGATCCCTGAGCCGGTACCTCTTGAAATTTTTCTATGTACCTTTACCGAGGAACTGGTAAATTGGATCCAACCTTAAGCTGTAGGTCCCCCGATCATGCACCTGACAGCAACCCAGTCCGTCAATGATGGGGTAACATCCACGCTTCGTCCAATCAGTCAAGGCACACGCGCTTATCAGATCACTTGATTGCATTATAATAATGCGTCCGTGACTGATAATATATACCGGGACAGCCCCGTGCATACTATTCGAAAAATAAAAAAATCCAACTCTAACCAGAAATGCCTTCGACATATTGGGCTGTAACCATCTTAAGCCTGAGAAATTAATTTTTATAATAGAATAACGCATAATGATAAAGTATAACATCTGTTAAAGATATCATCTGTGACTGGAACACAACTTTAGAAAAATTACTGAAATACATTTGAACTATTTTAGGTAATATAATGAATCACAACCTAAACTTAAACTATTATTGAAAGTGAAAGTGAAAACACATTAATCCAAATAATTATCAGTTGTCGAGAAACTTAGGAATCCTAAGTCTGTAGATCTCAAAGAAAAAGGTTACTGTATGAGTCAAACAAAAAAGCCTGGGACATTCCAGCAATGTTCTGTGCTATTAGGGTACCGTAAGAGGTTACCTGTTTTCATATGAAGAAATTACGTAAGGGATCTTTTGGAGGTTTCTTACATTAGATTTTCTATTGAAAAAAATATTTTGTTTTGGCCTTTCACGAAATTTTTACTGTACTTTAATTATTTATCAGATAAGTACTAAAAATTTCAGAGCGAGCCGGATTTGAGCAGAATCTGTGGCAAAATACAGAACAAAGTTCATTTGTCTAGAATAGGGGAGATTTCCATGAATTGAAATAAGAATTTCAGCATTTAGGCATAGTTTTTAATAATAGTTAAAAATACTGGTACTGAATAATGGAAATTTTTTTTACTTTCAGTGCCGGCACTTTATCATTGTCCGTGAAGAAGTCAGAAACTGGAGCTGGGTCATGGATTGAAAATATTATTGGAGCGATACAGGCAGATTCTTCTTGATTCTTCTTCTGGACCTTCAAAATCTTTAATGTTAAGTTATAATGTTCTTTGTATTTAACCTCAATGTAGTTTTTCGATGTTCATTCCGAGAACAATAAATAAGTTTGAAAAATTCAAAGTATGTAAAATACTGCAATATCTTTTCTTCAACTGGCAGACATCGAATAATTAAATCTAGGTGCGAGACGCAATCAAACTCTTGGCCTACGGAATATCCCGGATTATCTCAACAATCATGCAAAGCTAAAACTGAATTGGATTTTTCTTTCTCTGATAAGGCAACTTTTAATGCTTCTCCCAAAACTCTTTAGTGACAGATCTCAATTACTCAGTACTAAGGAAAAGATTCTTCTTGACCTAGTTTCCACACGGGAGCTCAAGTATCCACTCCTTAATGTTCTGCAATAATACAGACAAATTTGTCACAAAAAGAGATTTTTACTTATGAAAATGATTAAAAACTTGAATGTGCTTTGTAAAGGAAGAAGCTTGCTTGGATTTTCAACTTTTTCTCATTCAAGAGCTCATTAAATAAGCCGTTAAGTTTGCAAAGCACAATTATATTCAAAATTAAGTGATCGACAATTTCAATAATTTGGGTATTTGGGTTCACGAATTCTAGAAACAAAAACTATTCACAAAATGAGGTCATGAGACCATAGTAAACGAACTCTTCACAGCAGGACAAACTGGAACAATTGTGAAACGATTCACCAAAAGGAAAGAGAAACTAAATTTTGTTTTAAACAAACATTGCAACCAGTTTGTACCAAATCATTTTCTCTTAATAAAATCACACCTGAATAGAAGTCCTGGAGTTTCAATGAAAAATATGACAATTTTAAATGGATAGACATATTATGGCTTCGACTGAATTTTGAAACGACAATTAAGCAATTATAACGAGGAAGAATCTAATATAAAACATTAAACTATCAGATAAGAACAATGCTTGATAAAAAACTTGCCACCAGGGGGCTACAAGTTGGTTGTGACGGAGCGACAGCTCCCGCACTTTTGTGACTTCTTAATGATATTTATACATCAGTTTTTTTTAATTCTTTGGATAAGAAGTGCTTTTAGCATCTGTGAATCACGGGTTAACAATCATCAAGGGATAAGTGTGAAGATGAAGCAGAACTGTCTATCTGGGTAATAGCTAATTGGCATCGAATACGTTTTGGATGCGTAGTGGTCCTTTCGGCATCAAATGCGTTGCAGGTAACCCGATTTCACATTACACGCAAGATTTTCTATTCTGAATACGTTTCTGCACTACTTGAGAGACCCTGGTAAAATCTTAAAATTTTACCCATGTATTTTTCTACTGCCAACGTTCGTCGTTTGGATTTCCTTTCTGCAGGCGTTTTTCTTCATGTGTTAACTTGCTTCTTGTGCTAATTTATTCCTCGTAATCACTTAAGTTAATTACATCTCTCCTATTTCTCTGACATTTTATCAGGATGTCTAATACATATGCTCAATCACAATCAGCCTCTTCTGAGCTTCAGATACGTTTCTGTAAAACTTGTAGTAAGGTTATAAAAAAACTTTCGAAAGCTCGGATTTGCACATCGTGTAAGGAAGACTTGCATGCTAAATGTTGTGACTTCTACGAGATTGAGCAAAGGAAGGGAGGTGTCTTGTTAGGATTCAGTAGTTGCCGTCATAGTTTTGCCGATGTAAGTAACGTTCCAGGTTCTTTCATGTCAGTTAAGGAAGTCCAGCTTACTACAGATAGTGAGGAAGAAGCAGAAGTCTCACAGACCAGCCGCTTGAATGAGACTCTCTTAGTTCAATGTGATTCTCCGAAAGGGGATCTCAAACATAAATCAACCAGGATGGGGCCTGACGATTACTCTCACGTGGTGAAGGAGATATCAGATCCTGTCTCACAATTGATGCTCTCGAAGTTGAGTCTAATTAGTGACAGACTAGGACGAATGGAAGCCAACGGTACACAGATGAGCCAGGATATGCAAGCTCACACGGTGACAATAGCAAAATGTGATCTCTCAGTATCGACATTGAATTCCAACTATGAAGCACTTTCGTCGGATTTGAAAAAAACTAACAAACCAAAATGCCCTCTTGCTCACTCAGATGGGTACGGCAAAATCACAAATCGCAGATCTGCAATCCCTTCAAAATCAGATGTCAACAGACTTGAAAGATTGTAGAGAGGAACTTGAAAATCTTAAACGTACATATGAAAAACGTCTATCGCATTTGGAACAATCTGACAGGGATAAAGAGGTAATCATCTCAGGTTTCCTCCATCGCTACAAGAAAATCTACCTGAGGTTGTGGACTCTATATGCAAATTAGTGAAATGTAGGGCAAATAAGTCACACATTGATGAGGTATTCAGGCTTCCTGCGAATAAGAAGAATCACTTAAACACGATCATAGTGAGATTCACTTCAGCCAGACTAAGAAATGATCTGATCTCAGCTGAAATAGGTTACAAAAAACCTATTAGGGTGATCGACATCAATGACAAGTTGACATATGGTGATATTCAAATCAACTAAAATCATCAATAAAGAGGTCTGGATTAGGCACTCTTCCGATATGTCCTCAAAACCAATGAAGGTCCCCATCTTCGACAACTTGGATCAACTAGATAACTTTTTGGCTGGCACTCTCCTCTCGACACCATCTACTTCGAAATGACGTTCAGCATCACCTGGCGTAAGTTTCAAAATTACTCCTCGCAGTTATTCGGAACCTGCTCGCCGTCCACCTCTGAACTCTCTAGGTATGTCAACTACTCTCTCTCATTCCCTCACTAATTCCGTAGATTTCTCGAGGACTATGTCAAACGGCCAGGAAGTTTTTTTCTGGGGAAACCTAAACCTTTGCTTCTGATACAGATAATTTTACAGCTACCTTCACGGCTACCTCAGGGGACCTTCTGGAGAAAACACTTCCCTATCAGACAGTAGCACATATATAAGGCCAATCCGTGTGTCGCATATAAACTCTAGATCCCTCTTACCTAAAGTTAATGATGTAGTTGATAATATACACCTTCACGATTTGAATATTCTCGCAGTATCCGAGTCCTGGTTGCAACCTAACATTCCTGATTCAGCAGTAGTTATCAAGGGATATAATGTAATCCGCGCCGATCGAAGAAGTAACAATGTAGTGAGAGGTGGTGGGGTAGCTATTGAGGATACATTGAAATTCGAATCTCTAATAGGAAAATGCATCCTGTGTAGCTCGTCTCGTGTGAACGGTATCTCTATAGATCTCTGTCTAATTCTGGTCAACTCAAAGAAATCTCTAATTGCCATTTTGGCCGTATATGAATGTCCCAGTGCGGACCCCTCTTGGGACGGTGAATCTGATCACACCATCTGTCTGGGCGATTTCAATGTCAATATAACTGAGGCTGGGAATCCAGGCCGGGAAGAATTATACTCTCTCTCTCGCCCTTTTTGTTTAAAACAGATATTTGATGACCCAACACGAGCAAATGCAATCTTAGATCTTCAGTTTGTTAGCACAAACCACCACATCAGCGACTAAGGTGTTATTGCATTATCAAAAAAGTTTGATCACGACATGATCTTTTGTAATATTAATTTGAAGTCTATAAATAGACCAGGTATTTTCCGAGTGGGTAGGGATTTGGACCGAGTGGATCAGCAGGCATCCAAGGAAGCAGCGAACCTGACGGACTGGAATAGCGTCTTTAATTTTAATTCCGTTGACGAAAAGGTTGAACGCTTCTCTTTCCCGGTCTTAGAATTAATTAATCAGTTTTGCTCGATTCGACATTTTGGAATAGCTAGACGAAAACCGCCATGGTTCTCGGATTCAGTAAAAAAGATCTCCAAAGCTAGAGACAGGGCTCGCTGCAAATGGCGTAGGGCTAACAGGGAATCTAGTAGAGCTAAATTTGTATACCTTCGGAACTTAGCCACGTATTCCCTAAGAAGCGAAAAGAAGGGTTATTTCTCGTCATTCCCGGATAGGGGCTCCTCTAAACATGTTTGGCAAAAAATTAATCTAGCGGGGATATGGTCTAGACAGCAACAACATTCATGGGGTAAATTAATACCGGACCCTTCCGGGATTAATGATTTTTATATCGACACCATCCCACCGGCAGAGGCCTCAGAATCTCTACTTCAGGACTTACGAGATTTGGCAAACAAATTTGCACCAGTCTCTGATAACACCCTAGTATTTCGGTAGATCGACTTGGGCCATCTTTATAATGCTATGAAGTCAATCACTTCCACAGCAACTGGATCAGATGGCATGAACGGCTCATTGATTTATATGTGTCTGCCCTCTTGTCTTCCAGCACTATTCGACATAATGAACACCTCCTTAACAGTAAGAGTGTTCTCCTCTGCCTGGAAACTAGGCATTGTGCGCCCATTGCCGAAATGCGAAAGCTCAAGCTCTTATGAAGATCTTCACCCAATCACCATCCTACCTTATATCTCAAAAATCTTTGAGAAGATCTGTGTACAGCAGCTGAACGTCTTCGTTAACAAAAACGGGTTCTTACCTTCTTGTCAGTCGGGCTTCAGGAAGGGGTTCTCTGCCGAGACAACCTTTCTCCATGTTTCTGATGAGATGAGTCGGTCGTTGGACTGTTCTGAGGTAATCTTGATGGCCCTGTTAGATCTCTCCCGTGCTTTTGAAACATTGAACCACGGCTTACTCTTGACAAAGCTGGCGTCCATTGGATTGTCACAATCTGCTGCAAGTTCGTATAAGGGTTTCCTTTCGAACAGAGAACAATGTGTGGCGATCTTTGACTCTCAAACTACGCGAACGTCTCATCGAAAAGATGTGAATAGAGATGTGCCGCGGGGGGCAGTTAATAGCCCAACTTTATTTTCGATCTATAGTAACGATAGACAATTTTCGAGGTCTTGCGGCTAATAGAAGCGATTGCTCAGGGCAAAATTAAGTTCACTATACATACGTACGCGGAAGATATTCAGATATATGTGCAATGTAAATTGGAAGATATTGAGGAGAGAGTAGCGATTCTGAATGCGAAATTAAACTGTGTAGCAGGCTGGGCAGAACAACTCGCACTGGTCGTGAATCTGTCCAAATCGGCTATTCTACCGATCGGTAAGGTTAATCGAGGCCGTTTACCCATCTTCAGTATTAACTCCTCGCAGCTTTTCACTGTCTTTAACGCAAAAAACTTAGGCTTGACAATGAACTCCTTATGGATCTTCGAAGAACACGCTGTTAAAAAGTTAAACGATGCTTATATCCGATTGAGGAAGCTATATCCTTTCCGTCGCTCGCTTCAGCAAAATATCAAATCGATGTTAAGTCAATCATTGATTCTCTCCCTTTTCGATTACGCCTTCACAAGCTATGGGCCTGTCCTGAGTGCGTCCTTGAGGAAGAGGAAACAGAGAGTGCAAAATTCCTGCTTAAGATATGCATTTGGCATTAAAAAATTCGATCACATTTCCCCGGCTTTCGCTGAATCCTTTTGGATAAAGATGGATCAGCGATGGAAGCTGCATCTCTGTATTCTCGCCTTCAAGGTGTGGTCGAGGGGTGAACCCCCATATTTGAGAGAGCTTCTTGCTACTGTGGAAGAAAGACGCCCTCGAAAATCACTCAAGACAAGATCTGACGGTGAATTTGTAGTTCCATTTGCCCGATCGTCTAATGCGACGATTACTTTTTCCTGCAGAGCTCCACGCATGCTTAACGATTTTTGAGACCCGTTATCCCTCTTATACGATAAGTTCAATCAGAAATGAAATGACCGAAATACTCCGTTCAAGCGCCTAATTATTTTATAATTTTATCAGCCAATTCTAGTTATAATTAAAAGGTTAATTTTTAGTTATTTTAAGTTAGTTTGTAGAAGGATAGGTTGGAAAGCAGCTCGAGCTGAACCTCTGCTTTTTATGTTCCTATTGTTCAACTGCTTTTGTGTATTCAATTTTATGTAGACTGGGTTCATAATAAAGATCTGTTATGTGAGAAGTTGTAGGCTCCGGAAGCTACGATCATGGTTCTTTAAAAGCAACCAATCCCGACGCAACCGGAACGTGTAAGTCATCCGCTTCTGCTCCTTCTGTCCTAGAAGGTAAGCAAGAGCGGGAAATTTACGCGAGATAACATCAGGCAACACTGTTCCTTGGAGTCAGGTCTCTAGCTTCTTGCTACTGTGGAAGAAAGACGCCCTCGAAAATCACTCATGACAAGATCTGACGGTTAATTTGTAGTTCCATTTGCCCGATCGTCTAATGCGAAGATTACTTTTTCCTGCAGAGCGCCACGCATGCTTAACGATTTTCGAGATCCGTTATCCCTCTTATGCGGTAAGTTGAATCAGAAATGAAATGACCGAAATACTCCGTTTAAGCGCCTAATTATTTTATGATTTTTTCAGCCAATTCTAGTTATAATTAAAAGGTTAATTTTTAGTTATTTTAAGTTAGTTTGTAGAAGGATAGGTTGGAAAGCAGCTCGAGCTGAACCTCTGATTTTTATGTTCCTATTGTTCATCTGCTTTTGTGTATTCAATTTTATGTAGAGTGGGTTCACAACAAAGATCTGTTATGTGAGAAGTTGTAGGCTCCGGAAGCTACGATCATGGTTCTTTAAAAGCAAACAATCCCGACGCAGCCGGAACGTATACATCATCCGCTTCTGCTCCTTCTGTCCTAGAAGGTAGGCAAGAGCGGGAAATTTACGCGAGATAACATCGGGCAACACTGTTCCTTGGAGTCAGGTCTCTAGCCGCGGATGATCTTACGCGGCAGACGGGACAGTTGGAGATGAAATTTCACCTCTGGATACTTTTTTAGAGCTACCAATCTTTGTGGAATGTTATGAGGAACAGTGTTGACGGACCAGATGAAGTGATCCCAG
>CAKNYM010030466.1:1849-14463 GCA_932195095.1 Andricus curvator
TTTCAAACAAGAAGATGAATTTTTAACCAATAATGGAATCTGATGGAATATTTAAATTTTTATTAAAAAAATTAATTGCCGAAAAGAAAAAATTAATTTTCAACAAAATAGTTAAATTTTCAACCAAAAAAATAAATTAATTTTTAATTATTTTCAAACAAGAAGATGAATTTTTAACCAATAATGGAATCTGATGGAATATTTAAATTTTTATTAAAAAAATTAATTGCCGAAAAGAAAAAATGAATTTTCAACAAAATAGTTAAATTTTCAACCAAAAAAATACATTAATTTTTAATTAGTTTCAAACAAGAAGATGAATTTTTAACCAATAATGGAATCTGATGGAATATTTAAATTTTTATTTAAAAAATTAATTGCCGAAAAAAAACGAATTTTCAACAAAATAGTTAAATTTTCAACCAAAGAATTTAATTTTCAAGTAAAATGATGAATCTTCACCCAAAAACAAAATAATTTTTAACCAAATATTCGAATTTTCAACAAACAAATTGAATTTTTAACTAAGAAAGATACATTTTTAACCAATAAGGGAGTATTTAAAAATTCATTTTCAAACAAAAAACGAATTTTGAAGAAATTAGTTGAATTTTTAACCAATAATGAAATATTTAAATTTTTGGTATAAAAATTAATTTTCCAACAAAAAAACGCATTTTCAACGAATTAAGTTAATTTTTCAACCAATAATAAAATTAATTTTCAACCAAATAAAATCAATTTTCAATTCAAATTCTCAATCTTTAACCAAAAAAATGAATTTTTAACAAAATAGTTGATTTTTTAATCAAAAAGAAGAATTTTAAATAAAGAAAATTAATTTTCTATCAAAAAGTCGAATTTTCCACAAAATAAATAAATTTTCAAGAAAACTAAATTAAAATTATTAATTAAAAATAAAATAAAATTACTAAAAAATAAAATAAAATTTCTAAACTATCGATTGGTTGAATTTTTAACCAATGATGAAATATTAAAATTTTTTGTATCAAAATTAATTTTCAAACAAAAAATCGCATTTTCAACGAATTAAGTTAATTTTTCAACCAATAATGAAATTAATCTTCAACCAAATAAAATTAATTTTCAATTCAAATTATCAATCTTTTACAAAAAAAAAAAAATCTAACAAAATAGTTGATTTTTAACCAAAAAGAAGAATTTTTAATAAAGAAAATTAATTTTCTACCAAAAAGACGAATTTTCCACAAAATAAATGAATTTTTAAGAAAACTAAATTAAAATTGTTAATTAGAAATAAAATAAAATTACTAAAAAATAAAATAAAATTTCTAAACTATCGATTGGTTCCTTCCTTATTTCCTGTTGAGAAAGTCCTCGAAATCGAAGTTCGGTTTGACGGCCAACAGATGTCACTCAATTCCAATAATTCAAATAACGCAAAGAACGTATATTTTAATTGTTTAAAAAATTAATTTTTCACTTTTTTTTGCTGGATTATTATTATATTCTCATATTTATTCTATATTATTAATTTTGATTATGATTTGAATATAATTCTTATAAAATATAAATAATTTAAAATTTTCAAATTAAAAAAAAATTATTTTTCAATATAATAAAATTATTTAAAAAGTATGTCTGACTAGAATTGTCCGAAACCGTAGTTATAATTTTTTTTTAATTTAAAAAACATGAAAAATACATTTTCGAATTTTTTTGGTTCAATTTTCAAATACTTGATTGAAAGTAGAACTACGTTGTTAAAAATTCATTTTTTTGGTTGATGATTAATATTAGTTGAAAAATGTTTTTTTTTTGTTCGAAATTTCAATATTTTGTTTAATATTGTTTGTTATTCAAGATTAATTTTTTAATTGAAAATTTAACTATTCCATGTTTTGTTTAACATTTATCTTCTTTAGTTAAAAATTCATTTTTAGGTTGAAAATGTAACTATTAGGTCAAAAATTTAACTATTAGTTTGAAAATTCTTTCAAAAATTCAAAATTTGGTTGAAAATTCATGTAATTTGTTCAAAATTAATCTTTTTTGATAGAAAATTAATATTTTGGTTAAAAATTCATTTCGTTGATTAAAAATTAGTTTTTTAAAATTGAAAATTCATTTTTTTTTAACTGTAAATTTAAGTATTCCACTTCTGGTCGAAAAATTATATTTTTATTATTATTTATTATTTCATTATATTATTTATTTATTTATTATTATTTTTATTATTTATCTTTTTATTTAATCTTCATGGTTAAAGATTCATCTGTTTGGTGGAAAATTGAACTATTTTGTTGAAAATTTGTCTTTTTTTGGTTGAAGATTTATTACCTTAGTTGAAAATTAATTTTTTTTGCTAACAAATTTAACTATCTTGTTGAAATTTTTTTCTTGTTGAAAATGAATTTTTTAGGTTGAAAATGTAATTATTAGGTAAAAAATTTAACTATTAGTTTGAAACTTTTTTTAAACATTCAAAATTTGGTAGAAAGTTCATGTAATTTGTTAAAAATTAATCTTTTTTGGTATAAAATTAATATTTTGGTTAAAAATGCATTTCGTTGATTGAAAATTAGTTTTTTTTAAATTGAAAATTCATTTTTTTTTTACTGTAAATTTAAGTATTCCACTTTTGGTCGAAAAATAGACATTTAATCTTCTTGGTTGAAGATTCATCTGGTTAATTGAAGATTCATCTGTTTGGTTGAAAATTTGTCTTTTTTCATTGAAGATTTATTAATTTAGTTAAAAAAAAAAAATTTCTACAAAATTTAACTATTATGTTGAATTTTTTGTTTGAAAATTCATTTTTTAGGTTGAAAATGTAACTATTAGGTCAAAAATTTAACTATTAGTTTGAAAATTCTTTTAAAAATTCAAAATCTGATTGAAAATTCATGTAATTTGTTAAAAATTAATCTTTTTTTTTTGTAGAAAATTAATATTTTTAAAATTGACAATTCATTTTTTTTTTAATTGAAAATTTAACAATTTCATTTTTGGTCGAAAAATTATCTTTTATGATATATATTTAATCTTCTTGGTTAAAGATTCATCCGTTTGGTTGAAAATTTAACTATTTTGTTGAAAATTTAACTATTTTGTTGAAATTTTTTTCTTTTTTTTAAATGAATTTTTTAAACTGAAAATTAATTTTTCAAAATAAAAATTTACTTCTTTGTTTGAAAATTTAAATATTAGATTAACAATTCTGTTAAAAAATTAAAAATATATGCATTTTGTTGAAAATAATCTTTGATGATAGACATTTAATGTTCTTGGTTGAAGATCCATCTATATTTGGTTGAAAATTGAACTATTTTGTTGAAAATTTGTCTTTTTTTGGTTGAAGATTTATTACCTTAGTTAAAAAAAATTTTTTTCTAAAAAATTTAACTATTATGTTTAAAATGTAACTATTAGGTCAAAAATTTAACTATTAGTTTGAAAATTCTTTTCAAAATTCAAAATCTGATTGAAAATTCATGTAATTTGTTAAAAATTAATCTTTTTTTTTTTGTTGTAGAAAATTAATATTTTGGTTAAAAATTCATTTCGTTGATTGAAAATTAGTTTTTTTAAATTAACAATTCATTTTTTTTTTTAATTGAAAATTTAACGATTCCATTTTTGGTCGAAAGATTATCTTTTATGATATATATTTAATCTTCTTGGTTGAAGATTCATCCGTTTGGTTGAAAATTTAACTATTTTGTTGAAATTTTTTTCTTTTTTTTAAATGAATTTTTTAAACTGAAAATTAATTTTTCAAAATTGATTTCTTTGGTTGAAAATTTAAATATTAGATTAACAATTCTGTTAAAAAATTAAAAATATATGCATTTTGTTGAAAATTATCTTTGATGATAGACATTTAATGTTCTTGGTTGAAGATTCATCTATATTTGGTTGAAAATTGAACTATTTTGTTAAAAATTTAACTATTATTTTTAAAATTTGTTTAAAAATTCAAAATTTGGTTAAAAATTCATGTATTTTGTTAAAAATTATCTTTTATGATAGAAATTTAATCTTCTTGGTTTGGTTGAAAATTCATCTATTTGGTTGAAAATTTAACTATTTTGTTGAAAATTCAATTAATTTATTTTCTTCATAATTTGTCTAGTTTTGGTAGAAAATTCAACCATTGGGTGAAAATTAATTTTTTGGTTGAAGATTTATTAATTTAGTTAAATATTAATTTTTTTGATCAAAAATGCTTTTTTTCGCTAAAAATGAATTTTTTTAATTGAAAAATAATTTTTTTGATTGAAAATTGAACTATTTTTGTTTAAAAATTTATTTATTTTGTTAAAACTTTGCCTTTTGTGGTAGAATATTAATCTTCTTGGTGACTAATTCACATTTTTGGATGAAAATTAATTTCTTTGGTTGAAAATTTAATTATTAGGTTAAAATGTCTTTAAAAATTCAAAATTTGGTTGAAAATTCATGTATTTTGTTAAAAATTATTTTTTATGATAGACATTTAATCTTTTTAGTTGAAGATTCATCTGTCTGGTTGAAGATTCATCTGTTTGGTTGAAAATTTAACTATTTTGATGCAAATTTGTCTTTTTTTTTTATAGAAAATTCAACTAATTGGTAAAAATTAATTTTGTTGGTTGAAGATTTATTACGTTAGTTACGTTACGTTAGGATTTTGTTAAAAATTATTTTTTATGATAGACATTTAATCTTCTTGGTTGAAGATTCATCTGTTTGGTTGAAAATTTAACTATTTTGTTGAAAATTTGTCTTTTTTTGGTAGAAAATTCAACCTTTGGGTGAAAATTCATTTTTTTGGTTGAAGATTTATTACTTTAGTTAAAAATTCATTTTTTTTTGCTCAAAAATTCAACTATTTTGTTGAAATTTCATTTTTTTGTTGAAAATTTGTTTTTTCCATTGAATTTTTTTTTCAATTGAAAATTAAACTATTTATTTTTTTACTTGACATTTATATTCTTCAGTTGAAAATCAGCTATTTTTGTTTGAAAAATTCAATTATTAGGTTAACATTTCTTGAAAAAAATTCAAAATTGATGTATTTTGTTGAAAATTTGTCTTTTTTTGGTAGAAAATTCAACTATTGGGTAAAAAATCATTTTTTTTGTTTGGTTGAAGATTTATTACTTTTGTTAAAATCTAATTTTTTGCTATAAAATTCAACTATTTTGTTGGAAATTTATTTTTTGGTTGAAAATTAACTTTTACATTTTTTTTTTAATTTATCTTCTTCAGTTGAAAATTCAGCTATCTGTTTGAAAAGTTCTGTATTTTATTAAAACTTTGTCTTTTTTTATATAATATTCATTTTCTTAGTAACTAATTCACTTTTTTGGTTGAAAATACATTTCTTCGGTTGAAATTTATTTCTTTGGTTGAAAATTTAACTATTAGGTTAACATTTCTTTAAAAATTCAAAATATGGTTGAAAATTCATGTATTTTGTTAAAAATTATATTTTATGATAGAAATTTAGTCTTCTTGATTTGGTTGAAAATTCATCTGTTTGGTTGAAAATTTGACCAATTTTGTTGAAAATTCAATTAATCTATTTTCTTGAAGATTTGTCTATTTTGGTAGAAAATTCAGCTATTGGGTGAAAATTAATTTTTTGGTTGAAGATTTATTAATTTAGTTAAAAATTAATTTTTTTGATCAAAAATTGAACTATTTCGTTGAAAATTCTTTTTTTTTTGGTTGAAAATTAACTTTTTGAATTGAAAATTAATTTGTTTAATTGAAAATTGAAATACTCCATGTTTTTTTAACATTTATCTTCTTCAGTTGAAAATTCAGCTATCTGGTTCAAAATTTATTTCTTTGGTTGAAAATTTAACTATTAGGTTAACATTTCTTTAAAAATTTAAAATTTGGTTGAAAATTCATGTATTTCGTTAAAAATTATCTTTTATGATAGAAATTTAATCTTTTCGGTTTGGTTGAAAATTCATCAATTTGTTTGGAAATTTAACTATTTTGTTGAAAATTCAATTCATCTATTTTCTTGAAAATTTGTCTTTTTTTGGTAGAAAATTTAACTATTTGGTTAAAATTTATTTTTTGATTGAAGATTCATCATTTTAGTTGAAAAATCTTTTATTTTGTTCAAAATTTCAATATTTTGTTTAATATTCTTTGTTATTCAAGATTAATTGTTTAATTGGAAATTTGACTATTCCCTCTTTTTTTGGTTGAAGATTTACTACCTTAGTTAAAAATTAATTTCTTGTGCTAAAAAATTTAACTATTTTGTTGAAAATTTGTTTTTTTTTGTCGAAAATGAATTTTTTGAACTGAAAATTAATTTTTCAAATAAAAAATTCATTTCTTTGTTTGAAAATTTAAATATTAGATTAAAATTTATTTTTAAAAATTCAAAATTTATGTATTTTGTTGAAAATTATCTTTTATGATAGACATTTAATCTTCTTGGTTGAAGATTCATCTGTTTGGATGAAAATTTAACTATTTTGTTGCAAATTCGTCTTTTTGGTATAAAATTCAACTATTCGTTAAAAATTCATTTTTTTGGGTTGAAGATTTATGACTTTAGTTAAACACTAATTTTTTGCTAAAAAATTTAACTATTTTGTTGAAATTTTGTTTTTGTTGAAAATGAATTTTTTAAACTGAAAATTAATTTTTCAAATTAAAAATTCATTTCTTTGGTTGAAAATGTAAATATTAGATTAAAATTTAGTTTAAAAATTCAAAATTTATGTATCTTGTTGAAGATTCATCTGTTTGGTTGAAAACTGAACTATTTTGTTGAAAATTCGCCTTTTGCTATAAAATTCAACTATTGGGTAAAAATTCATTTTTTATTTTGGTTGAAGATTTATTACTATAGTTAGAAACTAATTTTTTGCTAAAAAATTTAACTATTTTGTTGAAAATTTATTTTTTGGTTGAAAATTAACTTTTTGAATCGAAAATTAGTTTGTTTAATTGAAAATTTAAATAGTCTATGTTTTTTAAACATTTATCTTCTTTAGTTGAAAATTCAGCTATCTGGTTGAAAATTCAGCTATCTGGTTGAAAATTTATTTCTATGGTTGAAAATTTAACTATTAGGTTAACATTTCTTTAAAAATTCAAAATTTGGTTGAAAATTCATGTATTTTGTTAAAAATTATCTTTTATGATAGAAATTTAATCTTCTTGGTTTGGTTGAAAATTCATCTATTTGGTTGAAAATGTAACTATTTTGTTGAAAATTCAATTAATCTTTTTTCTTGAAAATTTGTCTATTTTTTTGTATAAAATCCAACTAATGGGTGAAAATTTATTTTTTGGTTGAAGATTTATTAATTTAGTTAAAAATTAATTTTTTTGATCGAAAATTGAACTATTTCGTTGAAAATTCTTTTTTTTTAATTGTTTTTTTCGCTGAAAATGATTTTTTTAAATTGAAAAATAATTTTTGAATTGAAAATTCAACTATTCCATGTTTTGTTTAACATTTATCTTTTTTAGTTGAAAATTCAGCTGTTTTTGTTTACAAATTTTTGTATTTTGTTACAATTTTCTCTTTTGTGGTAGAATATTAATTTTCTTGGTGAATAATTCACATTTTTGGTTGAAAATTAATTTCTTTGGTTGAAAATTTAATTATTGGGTTGAAATTTCTTTAAAAATTCAAAATTTGGTTGAAAATTCATTTATTATGTTAAAAATTATCTCTTATGATAGACATTTAATATTCTTATTTGAAGATTCATCTGTTTGGTTGAAAATTTAACTATTTTGTTGAAAATTTGTTTGTTTTTTTTTTTTTTTGTAGAAAATTCAACTACTGGGTAAAAATTTATTTTTTTTGTTGAAAATTTAATAACTTACTTCAAAATTAATTTTTTTGCTAAAAAATTTAACTATTTTGTTGAAAAAGAATTTTTTAAATTAGAAATTCATTTCTTTGCTTGAAAACATAACTATTAGATTAAAATTTCTTTAAAAAAATTCAAAATTTGATTGAAAATTCATTTCTTCGATTGAAAATTAGTTTACTTTTTTTTTTATATTGAAAATTAATTTTTGAAACTGAAAATGTAACTATTCGATTTTTTGTTGAAAATTTATCTTTTTTGGTATACATTCAATATTCTCAGTTGAAAATTCATCTGTTTGGTTCAAAATTTAACTGATTTGTTGAAAATTCATCTATTTTGTTGAAAATTTGTCTATTTTTGGTAGAAAATTCAACTATTGGGCAAAAATGCATTTTTTTTGGTTCAAAATTTATTACATTCGTTAAAAATTAATTTTTTTGCTAAAAAATTTAACTATTTGGTTGAAAATTCTTTTTTTGGTTGAAAATGAACTTTTTGAATTGAAAATTCAGCTATTTTTGTTTGAAAATTTCTGTACTTTGTTAAAATTTTGTCCTTGTAGAATATAATTCTTCTTGGTGACTAATTCACATTTTTTTTGAAAATTCATTGCTTTGATTGAAAATTTATCTATTATGTTTAAATTGCTTTAAAAATTCAAAATTTGGTTGGAAATTCATTTCTTTGATTGAAGATTAGATTTTTTATATTGAAAAATATTTTTTTTTAACTGAAAATTTAACTTTTCCTTTTTTTGTCGAAAATTTTTTTTTTTTTATATATACATTTCATATTCTTAGTTGAAAATTTTTGTCTTTTTTTGGTAGAAAATTCATCTTTTGGATTGAAAATTTAACTACTGGGCTACAAATTCATTTTTTTTTGGTTGAATATTCATTATTTTAGTTAAAAATTATTTTTTTTGCTAAAAAATTTAACTATTTTGTTGGAAATTCGTTTTTTTGTTCAAAATTAGTTTTCTTGTTGAAAATGAATTTTTTCAATCGAAAATTAATCTTTTAAATTAGAAATTCATTTCTTCGGTTGAAAATTAGTTTTTTTATATTAACAAATATTTTTTTTAACTGAAAATTTAACTATTCCATTTTTTGTCGAAAATTTATCTTTTTTGATATACATTTGATATTCTTAGTTGAAATTTTTTTTTTTGTAGAAAATTCATCTTTTGGATTGAAAATTTAACTATTGGGTTGAAAAATCATTTTTTGTTGTTGAAGATTCATTATTTCAGTTGAAAATTTTTTTTTTTTGCTAAAAAATTTAACTACTTTGTTGGAAATTCGTTTTTGTTGAAAATTAGTTTTTTTGTTGAAAATTAATTTCTTAAATTGAAAATAAATTTTTTTAATTAGAAATTCATTTATTTGGTTTGAAAACTTAACTATTAGAATGACATTTCTTTTAAAAAATTCGAAATTTGGTTGAAATTTTATTTCTTCGATTGAAAATTAGTTTTTTTTTATACTGAAAATTATTTTTTTTTAACTGAAAAGAAAATTTATCTTTTTTGCTATACATTTAATATTCTTAGTTGAAAATTCATCTGTTTGGTTCAAAATTTAATTTTTTAAATTTTAATTCATTTCTTTGATTGAAAATTTATCTATTACGTTTAAATGGCTTTAAAAATTCAAAATTTGGTTGAAAATTTATTTCTTCGATTGAAAATTAGTTTTTTCATATTGAAAAATAATTTTCACAACTGAAAATTTAACTATTCCATTTTTTGTCAAAAATGTATCTTTTTTGATATACATTTGATATTCTAAGTTAAAAAATTTTGTCTTTTTTGGTATAAAATTCATCTTTTGGATTAAAAATTTAACTATTAGGTTAAAAATTCATTTTTTTGTTGTTGAAGATTCATTATTTTAGTTGAAAATTAATTTTTTTGCTAAAAAATTTAACTATTTTGTTGGAAATTCATTTTTTTGTTGAAAATTAGTTTTTTTGTTGAAAATTAATTTTTTAAATTGAAAATTCATTTTTTAAATTAGAAATTCATTTCTTTGGTTGTAAACTTAACTATTAGATTAACATTTCTTTTAAAAAATTCAAAATTTGGTTGAAAATTCATTTCTTCGATTGAAAATTAGATTTTTTTTTATACTGAAAATTAATTTTTTTAACTGAAAATTTAACTAATCCATTTTTTGTTGAAAATTTATCTTTTTTGCTATACATTTAATATTCTTAATTGAAAATTCATCTGTCTAGTTCAAAATTTGATTTTTTTAATTTTAATTAATTGAATTCATTTCTTTGATTGGAAATTTATCTATTACGTTTAAATTGCTTTAAAAATTCAAAATTTGGTTGAAAATTCATTTATTCGATTGAAAATTAGTATTTTTATATTAAAAATAATTTTTTTAACTGAAAATTTAACTATTCCATTTTTTGTCAAAAATTTATCTTTTTTGCTTTATATTTCATATTCTTAGTTGAAATTTTTTTTTGTAGAAAATTCATTTTTCGGATTGAAAATTTAACTATTGGGTTAAAAAATCATTTTTGTTGTTGTTGAAGATTCATTATTTTAGTTGAAAATTAATTTTTTTGCTACAAAATTTAACTATTTTGTTGGAATTTCGTTTTTTTTGTTGAAAATTCGTTTTTTTTTTAAATGAATTTTTTAAGTTAGAAATCCATTTCTTTGGTTGAAAACTTAACTAGAGATTAACATTTCCTTTAAAAAATTCTAAATTTGGTTGAAAATTCATTTCTTCGATTGCAAATTAGTTTTTTTATATTGAAAAATAATTTTTTTAACTGAAAATTTAACTATTCCATTTTTTGTCGAAAATTTATCTTTTTTTATATACATTTGATATTCTTAGTTAAAAATTTTTGTCTTTTTTTGGTAGAAAATTCATCTTTTAGATTGAAAATTTAACTATTAGGTTAAAAATTCATTTTTTTTTTAAGATTCATTATTTTAGTTAAAAATTAATTTTTTTGCTAACAAATCTAACTATTTTGTTGGAAATTCGTTTTTTTGTTCAAAATTAGTTTTTTCGTTGAAAATGAATTTTTTGAATTGAAAATTAATTTTTTAAATTAGAAAACTTAACTATTAGATTAACATTTCTTTAAAAAAATTCAAAATTAGGTTGAAAATTAATTTTTTAAATTAGAAAACTTAACTATTAGATTAACATTTCGTTAAAAAAATTCAAAATTGGGTTGAAAATTCATTTCTTCGATTGAAAATTAGTTTTTTTTATACTGAAAATTAATTTTTTTTAACTGAAAATTTAACTAATCCATTTTTGGTTGAAAATTTATCTTTTTTGCTATATACATTTAATATTCTTAATTGAAAATTCATCTGTTTAGTTCAAAATTTATTATTTTAATTTGAATTAATTTAATTCATTTCTTTGATTGAAAATTTATCTATTACGTTTAAATTGCTTTAAAAATTCAAAATTTGGTTGAAAATTCATTTATTTGATTGAAAATTAGTATTTTCATATTGAAAAATAATTTGTTCAACTGAAAATTTAACTATTCCATTTTCTGTCTAAAATTTATCTTTTTTGATATTGTGTTAAAAATTCTTTTTTTTTTTTTTTTGGTTGAAGATTCATTATTTTAGTTGAAAATTAATTTATTTTCTTAAAAATGTGACTATTTCGTTAAAAATGTGTTGTTTTTTTTTTTGGTAGAAAATGAATTTTTTTGACTGAAAATGTAGCTATTCCATTTTTGTCAGAAAATTGATTTTTTTTGTTGAAAATTCCCTTTTTTTTTTGGTTGAAAATTAATTATTTTAACTGAAAATGTAATTCTTCCATTTTTTGGTCAAATTTGATCTTTTTAAGTAAGTTTTGGTTTTTAAAAATATATTAAAAAGTGGTAATTTTTCACCTGTTGCAAAAATAAAGTTGGTCCTCTTTTTAGATAATTATAATATATAATTCAAACAATTTTAATAACGTGTATTTTAATTCTTCAACAATTTTATTTTTCACTTTTGTTGACTCGGCTATTTTTAAAATCTGATATACATTTAATATTTATAATCTTGATTATAATTTGATAATAATAAAATTCTTAAAGAATATAAAAAATGTGAATTTTTAAAATGAAAAATGATTTTTCAATAAAAAAATGATTTTTTAATAAAATAGAATTATTTTTTAAATATTTTTGACTTTTTGACTTCAGGACTTACCAGTAAGTCCCCTTTTTGGGGACCATCCGGGCCCATTTTATCCCTGATTGTTTTTACTGCCCTTTTGGGCCGTCAGGTTTAGGGCCCAATTTTTAAATGCTAATCCTCCCTCAATAAACTTTAGGACTCGTCCTAATCCTTCAAATTGGATAGTACTAGTTAAGAATAATAAGTAGACATCAATATTTCTTGTAAAATGTCATATTTTTTCATTTATGATTTTTATTGTCCTGCAGAAGTTTTCTGCCAAAATAAAATATTGCCGAGAAAAACCATTTTCAAAATAGAAGTTATATCTGCTTTCGTTTTTATAAAATTATAGGAAGTTTTAATAGCTATAAACAAAAATTAATTTGAATAATATAATTTTTAATATTTTTTTCTCTGAAAAAAGATTTTCTCCTTTTGCTCCGCTGGGAATCGAACCAGAGAACTACTAATTTCCGGTCAGGTTCTTTCCCGTTAAGCTACTAGAGTGATCGAGAGAAGAAACTTTTTTGAGAAATACACGCATTATTTTGCTAGATGGTATAAATCAAAATACCATAAGTATTTCAAATCTTTTGAAATCCATTCAAATTATT
>CAKNYM010030467.1:0-11928 GCA_932195095.1 Andricus curvator
TTGAAATTATCTTTTGGGTTGAACTCTTTACTTGAAATTTTTTTTTTGATTCATTTTAGTTGAAAGCTCATCTCTTTGGTTGAAATGAAATTTTGTTTGAAATTCGTTTTTTTTTTGGTTCAGAATCAATCTGGTTAACTAACATTGTAAGTATTCCATTTTTGGTTGAAAGATGATGTTTTTTATTGAAACTGGATCTTTTCTAGATGAAAATTCATGTATTTTGTTAAAAATTCACCTTTTTGTTAAACAATTATATTTTTCGGTTGAAAATTCAACCGTTTTGTAGATAATTCCTGCTTTTGGCTTTAAAATTCAGCAATTTTGTTGAAATTTAATGTATTTTGTTGTAAACTCGAGCTTTTTGGTGGAGCTTTAATCTTCTTACTAGAAAAATCATCTTTTTGGTTGAAAACCTAACTATTTTGTAGAAAATTTGTTTTTTTTTGTTTGTTTTTCGAAAATTAATTTTTTAACTAACAATGTCCAATTCCAATTTTTGTTGAAAATTGATCTTTTTTTATTGAAAATTGATCTTTTATGGTTGAATGTTCATATATTTTGTTAAAAATTCGTCTTTTTTTATTGAAAATTAATCTTTTTGTTTGAAAATTCGTACTTTCGGTTAGAAATGCAACTGCTTAGATCTAAATTATTCTGGTTTGTTTGAAAATTTAAATTTTTGGTAAAAAATGAACTTTTTTGGTTAAAAAAGTATATTTTCGGGTAAAAAATCAAACCGTTTTGTAGATAATTCGTCCTTTTCTCTTTATAATTCAACAGTTTTGTTGAAAACTTACATGTTTCGTTGAAAATTCATGTTTTTTGGTAGAAAATTAATCTTCTTCAATCTTAAGTGATCTTAAAAAAAAAAATGAATTTTTAACAAACTAGTTCAACTGTCAGTCAAGTAGTTGAATTTTCAACCAAAAAGATGGATTTTCCATCGAGAAGATTAATTAATTAAAAAGTTGAATGTTCTATGAAAAGATGAATTTTCAAACAAGGAGATTAATTTTTTACCAAAAAAGACGAGTTTTCAACCAAAATTAATTTTAAATAAAATAGTTAAACTTTCAATCACAAAGAATAATTTTCAACTAAAATGATGAATCTTCAAAAAAAAAAGTTTGTAACAATACACTTCAACTTTCAACCAAGTAATTAAATTTTCAACTAAAAAAGATAAATTTTTAACCAAATAATTAAATTTTCAACCAAATAGATGAATTTTCCAACAGTAAGGTTAATTTTCTACCAAAAAACATGAATTTTCAACAAAATACATCAATTTTCTACAAAATTGTTGAATTTGAAAGCCAAAAGAACGAATTATCTACAAAGCAGTTGAATTTTCAACCGAAAAATATAATAATTTTCATAAAAATAGTTTAATTTTTAATAAAAAAGTTGATTTCCGAACGAATTGTTTATTTTTCTACCAAATGGTTGAGTCCTTAATCAAGCCAGATTAATATAGACACAAACAGCTGCATTTTTCATCAAAAGTAACAATTTACAACAAAGAAGAATAATTTTAAACAAAAAAAGACGAATTTTTAACAAAATACATGAATTTTCAACTAGAAAAGATCAATTTTCAACCAAAAATGGAATAGTTACATTGTTAGTTAAACAAATTAATTCTGAACAAAAAAAAACTAATTTTAAACAAAATAGTTTCATTTCAACCAAAGAGATGAATTTTCAACTAAAATGATAAATCTAAAAAAAAGAAATTTCAACTAAAGATTTCAACCCAAGATATAATTTTTGAACCCAGAACATTAATTTCCTGAAAACTGAAAAGATAAATTTTCAACCCAGGAGGTGAATCTTAAAAAATATGAATTTTTGACAAACTAGTTCAATTTTCAACCAAGTAGTTGAATTTTCAACTAAAAAAGATGAATGTTTAACTAAATAGTTAACTTTTCAATCAAAAAGATGAATTTTCAACCAAGAAGAAAAATTTTCGACCAAAACAGACGAATTATCTACAAAACGGTTGAATTTTCAACCCAAAAATATAATTTGTTAACAAAAAAATTAATTTTCTACTAAAAAGTTAAATTTTCATAAAAATAGTTTAATTTAAAAAAAAAAGTTAATTTTCAACCGAATAGTTAAATTTTTTTCTAAATTGTTGAATCCTCAACCAAACCAGATTAATTTAGATCCAAACAGTTGCATTTTTATTAAAAAAAAGGATGAATTTTCAACCAAGAAGATTAATTTTCGACCAGAAAGAACGAGTGTTTAACCAAATACGTGAATTTTTAACTAGAAAAGATCACTTTGCAATAAAAAATATCAATTTTCAGCTAAAAATGAGATAGTTATATTGTTAGGTAAAAAAAAATAATTTTCAACAAAAAAAACGTATTTAAAAAAAAGATGAATTTTTGACTAAAGTGATGAATCTTAAAAAAAAATGAATTTTTAATCAAAGAGTTCAACCCGAAAGATGATTTTTTAACGCGGAAAACAAATTTTCTAAAAATGGAATATTTAAATTTCCAACCAAGGAGATGAATCTACAAAAAAAAGAATGTTTAACAAAGTAGTTCAACTTTCAATCAAGTAGCCGATTTTCTGACCAGAAAATATGACTTTTTAACAAACTAGTTGCATTTTCAACAAAATAATAAAAATTTCAACCAAAGACTAGAATTTTTAATCAAACGAGGTGAATTCCGAACCAAAAATATAATAGAGATTTGTCATCCAAAAGCAGTTGATTTTTATTGTTGGGTTCTATCAATTTAGTTCCAATTTTCTTAAACACAGAGAAAAAAAAAGAATTCTTTAAAAATTATCATCAGGAAACGTACTAAATATTATCTAAGTTCGTAAAGTTGGGCCCCCCGCCCCCCCCATTGGTAAGGTAGTTTATGGCCGGCCACTGATTGTATCGAAATTTATGAACAATTTTATTCCATTCTTATTTACTGATTTTTGTGTTGTTTATGTCTTTGATGAGTATTTTAATTTTGTTCTATCAGCCAGACATTCGCGTGACTCAGCGGCCCAATTCCGCCCTGGCGAGGAGAATCTCTTGATACTTAGTTTCCTCAATAATTTCAGACGCACAACAACGTTTAAAGTGCTGGGTATTTCCAGAAACTGATAAAATGCAAGAGGACAACACAAATTATATCATGTTTTGTCTTCTGCTGGATGACTACTGAAAATAAATTTAATCAAAAGAAAGATCTAGATGTTAAAAGATTGGATTTACTTTTTACTTAACAGATTTGTTTTTCACCTGATTTCGACAGTGTTCAGGAGAGACCTCGCGATTCTAATCAATGCGCAATACCGACATTAGTTCGGCAGGGGCCCCTGATAATCAATAAAGGTTCAGTAATTCAGTTTCCTTCCTCAATAATTTTTTCTCTGCAGAATTCTTCACCGCGTGATTAAACAATTTTGTAATTTCAGGACACTTTTACTATACTTTTGTATAGTGAATTTACATTCCCGGAATAGCAATTTTAAATTGTAACCAGGGAGCGGATTAGGGAAACTGTGATGTTAGGTGAAGAGCGAAACTCGGCTCTCACATGCGGAGATCCCCGGTGCGGAAATCCCTGGTGCGGAAATCCCAGGTGCGGAAATCCCCGGTGCGGAAATCCCAGGTGCGGAAATCCCAGGTGCGGAAATCACAAGTGCGGAAATCCCCGGTGCGGAGATCCCCGCTTGGACCAGAGGCAAGCGTGCACGCGCAGTCCGGGCACGCACGTTGCTTCTTGACCCCCTCTCTGCCGGGCCGACGCAGAGTGGGAACGTTTTTGGTTCAAAATAACGTACAGCCCGCAAATATTGACCGATTTGGACCAAAAAAAATTTGAAAAAAAGCTGATAAGATTTCTAAGAGAGTTGCCGGGCCTGATTTTTGAATTAGGTTTTCAATTTTTTTCTAAATAAACAAATATGACGAAAAAATGGCCATTTTTTCTATTTGACGTTCCTGGTGCTTCGTCACACGAATTTCAAACTAAATAGTAAAATTTTCAACCAGAGATGAATTTTCAACTAAAATTATGAATATTAAACCAGACAACTGAATTTTTAACAAAATAGATCAACTTTCAACAAAGCAGTTAAATTTTTAACCAGAAAAGACAAATTTTCAATAAAAAAAAACTAAACTCTCTTCAGAAATTTTTTTACCAAAGGAGATGAATTTTTCAAGCAAAATCAACACTTTTAAACAAAAAAGTTGAATTTTCAACGAAAATTTTTGTTATTTTCGAACGAACTAATTGAACTTTCTACCAAAATAGTTGAATTCACAATTGAAATCAACCAAAGAAGACAAATTTACAACAAAATAGCTAAATCCTCAACCAAACCAAGTTCATTTTCTACCAAAATAATTGAATTTAAAAAAAAAGTTAGATTTGTTTACCAAAAGAGATCAAATCTGAAACAAAAAAGCCAAATTTCGAACCAAGAAAGAAAAAAATGTCCACTAAATTGTTGAATATTTGAAACGGTATTCAATTTTTTTACAAAATACATGACTTTCAACCAAATAAAATATTTGAATTTTTTTAATCGAAAATATGGATTTTCAACAAAAAGTTACTTTTCAAACAAACAAAATAGTTGAATTTTTTACAAAATACACGAATTTTCAACCAAAATAGATGAATTCTCAACGAAAAATATAAAAGTTGATATTATTTCAACTAAAAAAGATTTTTTTCTAAAATCAAACACAGTTATATTCAACAAAAAAAAAAGAATTTTTAACAAAATAGTTGCACTTTTAAACCAAAAACGCGTATTTCTGCAAAAATCTTGCATTTTCAAACCGGAAATATGAATTATCAACAAAAAAGTTACTCGTCAACCAAAAAAAAAAAAATTTGGATTTTTATAATCTAAAATATGAATTTTCAACAAATAGTTATTTTAGCCAAACAAAATAGTCAACATTTTTATAAAATACATGAATTTTCCAACAAAATAGAAGAATTCTCAAAGAAAAATATAATAGTTGATATTATTTTAATAAAAAAATATTTTGATTGAAATAAAACACAGTTGAATTTAAAAAAAAAAACGATTTTACAACAAAATAGTTGTATTTTCAAACCGAAAACTAGAATTTTCAACAAAAAAGTTACTTTTCAACCAAATAAAATATTTGAATTTTTTAAATCGAAAATATGAATTTTCAACAAAAAGTTACTTTTCAACCAAACAAAATAGTTGAATTTTTTACAAAATACATGAATTTGCATCCAAAATGGATGAATTCTCAACGAAAAATATAATAGTTGATATTATTTCAACAAAAAAAGATTTTTATTTGAAATCAAACACAGTTGTATTCAAACAAAAAAAGTTCGTTTTTTTCGATGTCAATTTTTTTTAATTAGGAACTTTATGATAATTTTAGCAAAATTCATAATTTGTTGATTAATTTTATAATTTTTTTAAACAAATGTAATAAACAAATGCATTATTCAGGCATTTGTCTTAAAAAATTCGGTTTTTTCAATGCCAGTCTTTTCAGTTGAGAACTTCATGAAAATTTCAGCAACATTCATAATAAGTTGATAAATTTTATGATTTTTTTAAAAAAATGCATTAATCAGGCATTTGCCAACAGAAAAATGCGTTTTTTTCTATATAAACTTTTTTAATTAGGAACTTCATGATAACTTCAACAAAATTCATAATTTTTTAAATCAATTTTATATTTTTTTGCAAACAAATTTAATAAACAAATGCATTATTCGGGCATCTTTCGATGGAAAATTTTTTTTTTCGATGTTGTCTTTTTAATTGGGAACTTATTGATAATTGCAGCAACATTCATAATTAGTTGAGAAATTTAATGATTTCTTTAAACAAATTCAATAAGAAATGCATTATTTGGTCATTTCTCTATAGAAATACTCGTATTTTTCAATGTTTTTCTTAATTTTTTTTTTTAATATAAAATTTATTAACCAATTATGAATTTTGCTGAAATCATAATGAAGTTCCCAAATAAAAAGACTGACATAGAAAAAAACGAATTCTTCTGTCCACAAATGCCCGAATAATGTATTTGTTTGTTAAATTTGTTTTAAAAAATCATAAAATTTATCAACTCATCATGAATGTTGCTGAATTTATCATGAAGATCCGAATTAAAAAGTCTGAAATCGAAAAAAAAAAAGAATTTTTCCGTCGACAGGTGCCCTAATAATGAATTTTGTTTATTGAATTTGTTTAAAAAATCATAAAATTGATAAAAAAATTATGAATTTTGCTGAAGTTCTCATGAAGTTCCGAATTTAAAAAGTTTGGTTTGGAAATTCAACTATTTTAATAGAGGCTAAACTTTTTGTTGAAAAATCATATTTAAGTGTTGAAAATTCAAATTAAATTTTTCTTGTTTGAAAATTCAACTATTTTTTGAAAATTCGTCTTTTCGGTTTAAAAATTCATCTGTCTTCGTAGAAAGGAGGGGTTCCGATAAGGCCCTTTATCGGCCCCCCCCCCCCCGAACAGATATTTTTTAAGGTTTTTTCTGGGGCATTCCTATTTTTTTATAATGTGGAAAATATAAGGCTTCCAAAAATACATATACTTTTTGTGTTAATCGATAGGAACTTTATGAACAAAAATGCTAAACTTAGCTTGTTTTGCAAAAATACGCAATTTTGGTAGTTTTTGCGATCTTTATGTAGTTATTTCGTATAGAGCGCAACCGAGTAACAAAACGATTTTTACATATGCACTCAGAAAAATGTTTGTTTGAATCAAAAAAACAAAATTTGTTTGAATTCATATCATTGAAAGAAACAAATTTTTTGCTTCAATTGAAAAAAGGTTTATTTAATTTTAAGAAATGGAAAATATTTGCTTTATTGATTGAAACAAATAATTTGTTTAGTACCATTTGTTTGATTTAAACAAAAAATTGGCTTTTATCAAACAATACATTTTTTAAAAATTTCTTCATTTGAATTCATAAAAATATTTATTTGATTCAAACAAAAAATAAAATGCAAAGCAGTGCTACAAAATGCCGCTAGGCGTGCTACGAGGCTGCCGACAGGTTTTCCTGCGGTACTAACCTAAATTTATTCTAAATTGATTTATCCTTTGCTCGATTTTATGGCATTGTTCTTTTTTTCAGTGTTGTGTGATTCTAACGGTTATGACTTACTATAAAACTTCACTGTTAAAAATATTTGCAATTTTACTATACATTTGATATACATATTGTATATTAAATCTAAAACCTAGGTATATGAAATCGCCATTAAAAGACCATGTTATTAAATTTCATATACCGCATATTGATCATTCATCAAAAAAGTCAGATATTTGCACTTTACACAAATTAAAAACAATTTTGGCAGAAATTTTCAATTATAAATAATCAAACATAAGATTTTCTCCTAGATAAATATAAATTACACTGGTTTTCAGAGAAAAGTTCAATTAAACAAACTATTGAGAAACCTAACCCCTTGACTCCCTTGACGCGTTTTTTTTGTTTCAAAGACTCCTAAATACATTTTAAATTCTCCCTAAAACTTATAATATTGCAGTTCAATTATTATAACTATTTTAATATTTGAAGCAGGAGAACATTCAATATATATCTATATATACTATACATAACTCTTTTTCAAATTAAAAAAAAAAAAAAAAAAAAAAAACCACGTGTTTTTGGTTCCATGCCTAGAGGTAGGCCGGGAATCGGCAGATGGAAACATATGAACTCCTATCTAATACAACGCTGCTGAAGGCTGGTGACCTTCTCAGCATAAAATATCAACCAATTGCGACTCTTTCTCGGTTTACTTTCCTTGGCCCCCCCCCCCCCCCGTACCAGAAGTTTTGGTGGGACTAACGTTACAACTAGACTCTCCACCGTACGACGAATAACTACTTCACTTGGACATGATTTCGACTCGCAAAACAAATTTCGCGCATAAAGGTGGTAGTTGGGTGTACAATCTAAACATGAATAATACTAACAATAAAGTAGCCTCGGAATGGACTGAAACTTCGATTGACGAAATGCATACATACGGTAAACGTAAAGGTCGAGTTTCAGGCGATGAATGGAGACTGGGTGTTTGGAATGCTAGAGGAGTGAATGATCTTAAAGTAAGAGAACTACGAGAAACTATGCACGTAAGGAAACTAGATATTTTATGTATACCTGAGAAGAAGGAAAAGGGTTGTAATATGGTCAGGAGTAGATATTGAATCACACGGTAGTCAAGGGGTCGGCTTGATTATGAGTGAAAAAGCAAGACAGCATCTCAAAGATCATGGTTTTGTATCTCCCAGATTGTTGTGGGCTAGAATGAAGGTAGGAATCAGAAGATTATTTATCATAGCGTGCTACGCCCCAGTTGACAGTGATCCGAGAGAAGTCAAATACTTGGTTTAGACATAAAATGATCCACATGTACACCTGGCTTAAAGGAAATAGCCACAGTATAATTGACTTTGTTATTGCGGATGAAAGACTAAGAGAACTAGTTAAAGATACAAGAGTCATGAGGGGTTCCGAATGCAATACTGATCATTACTTTTTAGTCTCCAAAATAAATTTAGGGCAGGTGTGGAGAAGAAAGAGAAAAAAAACGCGAATAAAGATTGAAAATTTACAGAATCCGGAAGCGCGAATAGCCTTTCAAAATAGGTTAAACGAACGTATAGATGAGACAGTTTGGAAGGGGCTATCAAACAATAAAGATATAGAGGGCATGTGGACTTTACTACGGGATATCATCGTTGAAACTGCGACCGAAGTATGTGGCACGGCGGTTGTAGGAAGAAAATCTGGTGATGCATGGTGGAATGATGAAATTGAGGCAGCCCAAAAAGAAAAGAAAGAAGCGCACGAAAGAAAGTTGCACGTTACAGGTCTTAGCGATGAGGAGAGAAATAGACTTGAAAATGATTACAGACACAAAAATAGGAAAGTTAAACGACTAGTCAAGGAGAGTAAAGATAAAATCAGAACAGAAGAAGAGAAGAAAATACAAAACAGCTTTGAAGGAATTATGAAACTATTATTTAAACAGATGAAGGAAAGTAAAAAACAGAGTTTGCCAGCATGAGAAACAGCAAAGGTGAAATGCTATATGATATAGACAAGATAGTAGACGCTTTAAAATACTCTTTTAAAGAATTATTAGGAGGTGAAGATATAGGGCAACAGAACTGCGACATAGAACATAATGCATTAGGAAACCCAATTGAAAAAGACTGTGTCACTGAGGTTAGAGATATAATTAAGAACTTAAAAAACGGTAAGGCTGCTGCTGTAGACAGTATTAGCGCTGAAATGCTTAAATACGGTGGCTAGTACATACCTCACAGGCTTGAGAGTAGGAAATAAAGTTGTCTGTGAATTTGTTGACCTAGAAAAAGCATTTGACAAGGTAAATAGAAGTAAACTTTGGGAAGTCCTTAAAGAATATGGAGTCAACGGATGGCTCCTACAAGCAATAAAAACAATATATACAGTTAGTAAAGCGAGTGTAAGGGTAAATGGGAAACTGAGTGACTGGTTCGATATTATGCAAGGCGTGAAACAAAGATGCGTTATGTCCTCTTGGCTATTTATCATATTTATGGATAAATGTCTAAGAATGGCCCTCTTCGACGAAGAAGGTGTAGATATCGAAACAGTCAAGGTACGTGGGTTAGCTTTCGCAGATGTCAAGATTGTTATGGCAGAATCAATCGAGGACTTGCAAAGAATGTTGAATAAACTTAATACAAGCATGAAGAACATGGGCCTCAAAATTACCGTAAATAAAACAAAAATCATGTTATTTGTGGGAAAAAGTGAGAAAACAATGTGCAACATTGTCCTAAATGATGACAGATTAGAACAAGTTGACAAGCACGTATATCTGGGTAGCCTATTCACTAGCGACGTAAAAATAGATGGGGAGTTAGATAGGCGCATAAATAAGGGTAAGCAGGTTATCGGTAGAGCAGGGTCCATTCTCAGAAACAAAAACATATCGAAAAAAAGCTAAAATGGCCATACATAATTCTTTATTCGTACCGACTGTGTTATACGGTAGCGAAACATGGACCTGTCAAGAAAAGGATAAGAGTAAAATTAACGCGATTGGCATGAAACCTCTGCGCACAATATGCGGGAAAACACTGATGGACAAAGTCCGAAACGAGATAATCCTCAAAGAATGTGGTGCAAAATAGAAAATAGTTGACACATACGAAAGAAATCAGTTAAGATGGTTCGGCAGCTTGAAAGAATGAAAGATGAACGACTGACAAAACAAGTGTATAAAGGTAAAGTAAATGGCAGAATGCCCAGAGGTAGACCGCCGAAAGAATTGTTAGAATCTGTGAATGAGACATTAATCCGAAGAGACATAAGAAACCATAGAAACACAAGAGCTTGCATGAAAAAATGTATGGACGTAAAGGAAGCTAGAGTAGTATGCCAGGACAGAAAAGTGTGGCGACAAATAGTTTGTAAACAGAGTGACAATAGAGTGAATGACGCCTGAAACAAAGACCTTGGATACTAATGGGCCCAACTGGCGAACTACACATAACAATTTTGTGAGGCTCTTCACTTGGGGTGATCGCTAGAGAGATTGATCAGCAACCCGGGTCGGAGCAATGTTGCGGAACGAACGTGTCATTTAAATAAATAACACGAGAATTCTAGATCAATCTAAAATGTCCATACCTTACACCTTCATACCTATCTACCTTGTACCTATATATCCATCTACACATTACTATTTTCCAACCGAGCACGTCACGCCTACCCCGAAAGGGAAATGGTTTAATGGTATAATAATAATAATAATATATAATAATAATATAATATTAAAGAGCCTCGGTGGCTCAGTTGGTTAGACGCTCGGACTTCACCTTAGAGGTCCGGGGTTCGATCCCTGAGCCGGTACCTCTTGTAATTTTTCTATGTATCTTTACCGAGGTTCTGGTGGTTCGGATACCACCTTAAGCTGTAGGTCCCCCCATCATGCACTTGACTGCAACCCAGTCCGTGAATGATGGGGTAAAACCAGGCTTTGCCCAATATGTCAGGGCACACGCTCTTATCAGATCACTTGATTGCATTATAATAATGCGTCCGTGATTGATAATATATACCGGGACAGCCCCGTGCATACTATTCAAAAAATAAAAAGATCCAACTCTAACCAAAAATGCCTTCGACATATTGGGCTGTAGCCATCTTAAGCATTCACAGCGAATTTTACAAAAACTCCACCCGTATGTTGCACTGTAATTGTAAGTAGGAATTTAGTCGACGAATTTAATTTTATTACTTTATTTTTTAATATTTGACAAGATCTGAAGGCATCAACGAACTTGTTGTTTTCACGCACTCTGTTTCACCGACTTTAATATACATGTATATTAATTTTACAACATGATGGTATATTAAAATTCATTGACGGTATGTGCAAATGACTTTACTCACACGTATATTGAATTTCGATCAGATTTTTTTAACAGTGTTAAAATTAATTAAAAAATGGACGCTATACCTCTAGTGTTGAAACTACTTGAATATTGGGGCTTTACATTTTGGATATAATTCAAGATTTTGCAGGTGAGTATGTGTTTTTCATTTCTAACCTGCTTTCTTCATAAAGATGATTTATGAAAGCGATAATGTTTTTTATCAATTGTAATTATCGCTGTATACTTAAAAGAGGAACACTTATATACATATATGTTCAATTCAAATGTCTAGCTCTGGTTCATTTCTCATTATTCTACTTTATGATTTTTTTACTTCAGAAATGAGAAGCACAATTAGTAATTAAACTGAAGTAAACAATCTTCTTCTTGAGAGCTAAGTTGAACTTTTGGAAAGAAAATATAACAAAATCAGTCAATTAGTACGTTAATTAATATTATCCAAAATTC
>CAKNYM010030468.1:9332-29674 GCA_932195095.1 Andricus curvator
TTATAGTTGGAAGAACTGGTTCCGGATTACGAGAACTGGTTGATGGTAGTGGCTCTGGTTCTAGTCCTCGTGTTATAGTTTGAAGAACTGGTTCCGGATCATGAGAAGTGGGTGATGGTTGTGGATCTGATTCTTGTCCTCGTGTTTGCAGTGGTTGGTCGAGGTGCTCGTTTCCTGGAGATGCAGGTATTTCGGTGACTTGGGATGGCAGAAAATCTTCTTCTGTAAAAATGCTTGTGTCAAATGGCACAATTCCTGTTACCTGAAAACCTTTAATTGCTTTATCCATGGTGGCTGTCCGAACGAAGGCTTTTCCAAAAATTTCCATTATATCGTATATTGTTATTCTTTGTCCTGCGTGATTATTGACCCATAAATCACACTCACGAGAATGCTGTGATTTCAGTGGGCCATAAAAACTGCAATCAAGGGGCTGCAGCCGATGGCTGGTGTGTGGCGGCAGGGAAATCATAATGACGTTGTTTTCACGAGCAAAAGTTATCGCTTCCAAACTTCTGTGACTCGAATGGTTGTCGATTATCAATAGAACTTTCTTGCTTTCAGTTGGTTTAGCGAACGCCACTAAGTGCTCCAAATATTTGACAAAATGTTCGGAATCCATCCAACCACTACCGTTAGCATAACCCACAGATCCAGGGGGACAGCCTCTCATAAATAGTGGTGACATTCGCTGTCTGGGAAAAAGAAAAAATGGTGGAATGTACTGGCCGGATGCTGAAATTGCACAAGTTGCAGTGATATTAAAACCACGTTCAGTACTGACTATACGGCCAACTTGTTTTCGACCTTTCTTGGCCAAGATTTTCTTTGGTTTCGGAACAGTTTTCACGCCAGTTTCATCGGCATTGATCACTTGGTCAGGTTGGAATTTATATTTGTTCATTACGGAATTCAAAATATCCAGGAACTTCTGAACCTGCACTTTATTAAAGGCTGCAGCTCTTGCCATGCTAGTAGGTTCTGGGGCTCGTATGGAGATTTCTGTGTTTCGCTTACGAAATCCAAAGAGCCAGTCTTTCCCAGCAAGACCTTCAGTTTTATTAAAGTTGTGCTGAAGCTTTAATTTTTCGGCAAGGTCGAATGCTAACTTCCTGACATCCCGGGGAGATAATCCATAGAATCTGGATTCCAAGTCCAATATGTGATTAACTAGTTCTTTTTCTTGATCTTTGGAGAAAACTGGTTGAAAATGATCGTTTCGTGGGCCAGTCACTGTATCACTTTTCATTCTACGCAGGAGACAAGTTTTCGGAACTCCAAAACGTTGACATGCTTGTCTTGTAGAAAGTTCCTTAGATTTGACGGCCGAAATTGCCATCTGCATGCTATCAACGTTCCAGCTAGGTTCTGGTTTTATTTTTTTATAGTTCCGTACCATCTAAAATAAAAATATACTTGAATAAATAAAAAATGTTCATAAACAGTAAGGATATACTTTCATTATAATTTTGATTGAAATAGATATTGCATATTCAAGGAAGTCCGCGGAACTGATCGATCAAATAGTCGAAAATTTTATAAATTTTCAGTAATCTTCATATTATTTTTACATTATTCGACATAAGAGGTTTAAAAATGATTGAAAAATGTATGAACTTGTATTTAAAAAATGTCCAGTCTCTATCGAAGTATGAGTTAGCCCCGTCAGCGTCACGTCGTGTCGGTCCTGTCTGCCCCGCCACTACCTGGTCCTCTGTGCCCCCGCATTTAATTCCTAAACAATCCTACCTACACTTGATACGTCGAAAATTTCAGAGACGCAACTTCGGCAAAAAGTAAGCTAAGTGAACCCTAACATACATTCAGTTAACATTTCAATAGGAGGAGCACTGATAAACATGATGAGAAGGCTATATGTATGGAATTTTCTTATAAGCTTACCTTGAATTTTCGTTTTTTTCACTTTTTTCTGAGAGCGTTGATTCGACATGAGTGCTGACTTGACACAAACTGAAATAGTCACTGTACATTGTAATGCCGGTTGTAGCGAAGAGATGGCGCCATAAAATACAATATTATCAAGCCGAACCCTTGTGCCCCGCCGGTCCTCTGTGCCCCACTCTCCCCTAGATAAAAAAGAAACCTTCTTTATCATAAGATACGAATTAATTTGAATTTGCTTTATAATTAACAATCTACCTCACCTGCGGTTGGTCAAAACTTATCTTCCTACCAAATCTTTCGTTTCTTCTTTAATAATAATGATCTCCAACTTTGCGGTTCATCTTTATATTAAGTTACAGTCCACGTCCCATACTTTGTTTCACTCATTTTTCATAATTTTCTTTTAAAAACTTTACTTTGCTTAATTTGAGTAAATAATCATTTCTTTGAAAATTCGTGTCCTTTGGTAGAAAATTAATCTTCTTGTTGAACAATAAACATTCTTGGTAGAACATTAATCTATTTTGACGAAAATTCACCTAATTGTTTTAAGCTTAACATTTTTTATAAAAATTTATATTTTCGGGTTAAAATCTGGGCAGTCTGCTATATATCAATATATACAATATATAAATGTATATAAAATGTGATTCACATGTGTGTAAAGTAATTTACGTATTGCATGTGAAATCAGCCACTATTTTTCCTAGCAGTGAAGCACGAAGGAATAGTAAGGAGTAGTATCCCTGTAAGTGGGGAGTGGGACGAGCGACATCCAAGAATTCGTTAATGCTTGCCACGAATGACAACTTAAAAGCCAAATCGTGCACATGCGTACTGGCAGTTGCCAAGTCAACGATGTCAACACGCGTTGGAAGTTTTGAACTTGTGTATTGAACGAACATAAACAAACGAACATAACCTACATATATGCATCGAGATGTCAAAATATGACATAGGGGAGTGGGTATAACACGTGACTGCGAAAACAGCTCTGCGCATGTGCACGATTTGGCTTTTAAGTTGACATTCGTGGCAAGCATTAACGAATTCTTGGACGTCGCTCGTCCCACCTCTGCTCACCAAACACGTAGGGTGATACCACTCCTTACTATTCCTTCGTGCAGTGAAGCTAGGAAGACAACTTTTTCAGAAGAAAGTTAAATTTTCAACAAAAAAGTTCACTTTCTACCAAGAAAGATGACTCATCTACCATAAAAAAAGATTTTTCAATCCAAAAGGAAGAATTTTCATTACAACAGTTAAATTTTCAAGCAAAACTGATGGCTTTACCAACATAGTTTAATTTTTAACAAAATGATTAAATTTTCTACCCAAAAAGACGAATTTTCAACATAAGAGAAATGAATAGTTAAATTTTCAAATAAAAAAATTAATTTTTAGCCAAAAAAACCAAAAATTTTCAAAAAAATAGTTACATTTTCAACCGAAGAGGTGAATATTACAAATAACATGAATTTTTAACAAATAGTTCAACTTTCCACTAAAAAGTTGGGGTTTTAAGCACAAAAAATACATTTTTAATTAAATAGTTATTTTTTCAAATAAAAATGAATTTTCCATCAAATAGACTAATTTCTAGCGAGAAAGTCGAATATTCAACAAACTAAATGAATTTTCTACAAAAAAGCTGCATTTTAAACACGAAAATTTGAATTTCAACAAAAAAGTGAACTTACGACCAAATAGTTAAATTTCAACTAAAATTATGAATCTTTAACAAACAAACAAAATTGTTCAACTATCAACCAAGTAGTTGAATTTTATGCAACCAAAAAAGATGAATTCTCCACGAAAAATGCAAAAGTTGATATTTTTTCGAAGAGGTCTTTTTAACCACAACGGATGAATTTTAAAACAAGACGATGAATTTTCTAACACAAAAAGACACATTTTTAACAAAATACATGAATTTTCAATCAAATAGTTGATATTTCAACTGAAGAAGATCCATTTTTGTTAAAAAAATTATTTTTTCACTAAAAACAGGATAGTTACATTTGCAGATAAAAAAAGATAATTCTCAACCCAAACAAAAAATAACAAACAAATTTTCAACAAAATATTAAAATGTTCAACTTTCCACGAAGTAGTTGAATTTTCAACCAAAAAAAAGATCAATTTTCAAGTAAGATGATAAATCTTCAAGAACAATCAAATGAATTTTTAACGAAAGCATTCAACCAATTAGTTGCATTTTCGACTAGAAAGATGAATTTTGAACCAAAAAAATTAACTTTTCGCAAGAAAAATTGACTTTTTGAATAAGGTAGTTCCACTTTAACCACAAAACATTAATTCTCAAAGAAAAATGTAATATTTCAACCAAGAAATATTTAAATGTAACACGTGCGCTTATGGCACGCCTCATCTTTAGATACCTTTATCTCGAAAAGAGGTTTTTCAAATTTTCAACATCAAAAATACCCCGGTGACTTGTTTTTTCACCTAAAAGGTTCGTTTTGGCATTTTATCGAAATCAAAAGAAATAAAAGGTAATTGTAATTCTCAAAATAAAATTTTTTCATAGTAATTTAAAAAAGATAACTCTGTTGCGATATTTTGGAAAATAACGTGGTTATAGTCCAGCTTCTTAGAATGAATTTGAAGTTTATTAATTAAATATAGTTAATAACTATCAAAATATTCATCGGGTATTAAAACGTGATGGTATGGAAAATTTTAATTTTGGTCTCATAACAATTGTAATGAAATTGTTTGTCTTGAAAGTTCTATCGTATGAAGGAGAATAAACAGACTTATCGTAAGTGAAAACAATTTTCGTTATCTTTTCAATGCTCAGGGTTTGGAGAAATCTATTTACAAGAACGAAATGATTATTTTTTAGACTTCTAATATTTTTGTAATTTTACAAGTTTTTGTAATCAATTTTAATGTTTACACTGTAATCCAGTTCAAATGCTACGTTTTTCCATATTTGACAGCAAAAATAAGATATTGATTATTCATACGTGGAGCAAAGATAAAAAAAAAAGAAAAATTTACTTATTTCCCATGTAATCATACAAACCATGATTAATATATTAATTATTCTAGTAACCAAATATAATGTAGGAAATATTTTAAATCGAAATAATGCGATCAAAGCATATACTTAGGGCCGAATTTTATTTTTAGTCGAATTCAAAATAATGTTGTTTCAGTTTTTATCTAACCGAAGTTTTGATTCGAACATTTTTATTGTAGCGTTATAAAAACTCATAAGCAGATAAAATTTCCTTTTGTGTTTCATTTAATTTTCAAAATTTTCGACTTGATATCTCATTTCGTTTGGACATTAGTAGTAAGCATAAGTAGATTAGTAAAAAGCTAATAAGTTGATTTTTCAAAATTATTGAAAAAATGTATAACATCGAGTTTTTATTTCAAAATATTTGTACGATACATATTCAGATTTATCTGGCGTTTTATTTTCCAAGTCTTCCCTAAAAAAAATAAATCTTGCACAGCAAACATAATTTGTTTGTGTTATTAGAAAGAAATCAAGGAAAAGCGATAATTTGTTGAAAATTCGTCTTTTTGGTAAAATATTAATCTTCTTGGTTGGAAATTCAAGGACTTGGTCAAAGTTGAGCTACGTTAAAAATGTATCAAATTTCAACTAAATTGTTAAATTTTCAATTAAAAAGAATAAGTTTTCAGTAAAGAATGGATTAATTATAATTTCAGTTTAAAAAATTAAATTTTTACCAAAAAAAAACAATGTATTTTCAGCAAAATAGTTCATTCTTATACTTAAGGAGGTGAATTTTCAACTAAAATGATGCATCTTTAATCAAAAGATGAATTTTTGACAAAGTAATTCGGCTTTCCACGATGTAATTGAAATTTTATCAGGAGAAACATCACAATTAAAAAAAAAATAGTTGATATTTTCAGTTGAAAAAAAATTTCAACCAAAGAAAAACCTGAATGTTCAACAAAATAGTTAATTTTTTTTTAAATTCTTTGAAATTCCATAGAATCCCTTAAAGTCATTGGAATCCTTCGATATCTTTGTGGCCCTTTTAGAATCCCCTGAAATTTTGGAAATCATCAAATTTCCTATAAATTACCTATACATTTTAAAATTCCTTGAAATATTTTTAAATCCCAGAAATTTGAGATAACGTATTTTCAAGGTAGGTTTTCCAACCAAATTGTTGAATTTTTTACAGAGCATTTAATTTTCAGACCAGAAGATTAATTTTCTATCGAAAAAATTAAACTGAAAAAAAATTAACAGAATTATTAACCAGAAAAAAACAAATTTTCTATAAAATAGTTAAATTTTCAAGCAAAGAGATGAACTTTCAATAAAACAGTTGACTTTTCAACCAAAAAGGACATTCATTTTTATTTTTATTGTTAACAAGGTAGATCAATTTAACTACTTAATTAATCAATTTTAAACCAAAAGCATGAATTTTTAACCAAGAAGATTAATTTTCAATCGAGAAAAACGAATTTTCAACAGAATTCATAAATTTTAAACTAAAGAAATAAATTTTAAACTAAAATTATGCATCTCCATCAAAAAAATACATTTTTAACACATTAGCTCAACTTTCAATCAAGTCCTTGAATTTTCAACCAACAAGATTAATCTTTTACCAGAAAAGACGAATTTACAACAAAATCTATAAATTTCTAACAAAAAAGTTAATTATCTACCAAGTAATTGAATTTTCAACAAAACAGTTGAATTTTCAACAAAAAAAATTAATTTTCAATACAAAAAATTAATTTTCAACAAAAGTTGAATGTCCACAAAAAGAGTAAAATTTTAAATAAGAAAAAAACATTTTTTCACAAAATTTGGGAATTCTTAACGAAATAATTGAATTTTCTCACCAAGAACATGAATCTTAAACTGCGAAGATTAATTTTCTACCCAAAAAGACGAATTTTCAACAAAATATATGAATTTTCTACCAAGTAGTTGAACTTTTAACTAAAAAAGACAACGTTTCTACCAACTAGTTACATTTTTATGTATTAAAAAAGATACATTTTCAACCAAAAATTAAATAATTATAATTTCAACTTGAAAAATTAAGCTTATACAAAAAAAAAATGCTGACACAATATTTGAATTTTCAATCAAGAAGATGAAGCTTAAATTAAAATTATACATCTTTAATAAAAAAATGAATTTTTAATTTGTGTTTAAAAGTGTTTTTACACGTCTCAAAAAGTCTCAATAGTAAGGATGTCCAAGAATGCATTGTAAATATTTTTTCTCCAATTTTCATGCAATGGCCCCCAAATTTGTTCGAATTTACAAAAAGATAAATTAAAAAAAAAGATTGAATTTAGACATTCCGTAAGCCCCATGAAGTTTAACACCTATTTCCTATAAAAAAAACGTTTTTGTACATTTCATTCGGAATCGTCAACATTGGGTAAATCGAGTTAAATATCAACATTTCTCTTCGAAATTAGTTGTAGAATATAAATGAATAATTATTTCCTAAATATCACCCCCATAAGTCTGTTCTATAGGTTGCCAAAAAAAAACCATAAATTAAAAAATGGGTTTTGCGAGTTTTTTGCGATATTTATGATTTTTTTGTCGGTTTTCTAAATTCAAATTGTTTTGAATACATAAAATACTACTCTATACTGATAATTAAATGTTCACATAAATTACTGAAACAATTTATTATTGTTTTTAGCAATTTTCTCTTAGAATAGAATTAAAAAGTCACGGTTTTTTCAGATGCTAGAAAGTTGCAGTTTTTTCTGAAATTTTAAACTTTTCGCCCACTTTTTTACTAAGGGCGATGTAATAATTAGTGCAGTTTAGCAAATATAATTGTTTACAATAATTACTTCTTTTCATAAAAATTTTTTCCTATATTATATTATGGATATGAATTGTGAGAATTTGGCCTTGCTTTGTGAGAGTTGCGACATAACATAATAGTGTCATGTTGAATAATAAAGCAAACGAAAAGAATAAATGTCAAACTCAATTTTAAACAAATAACACCTGGCTGAAGACAAAAATTCAGCGAAAATTTACGAATTTCATTCGCGTTTAAAATTTATGATGCAATCTCTATCTTTCACAGAATAATAATAAAAATAATTTTAGGGATTCATCAGTAATTAGTATGAAAATTAGTAATATTATACGCTAGCTATTGCATTGGCAATTAATAATATACAAATATGAAAAAAAAATAATTTGAGAGGCAATGAGTCTTTAACAAAACAAATAACATTTTACTTTTAAACAATACACTTGAATTTTCAACAAAATAATTAAATTTTCAACTTAAAAATAAGAAATCTCAACAAAAAAGTGAATTTTAAAACCAAAAAAATTAATGTTCAAAAAATTGTTCAATTCTTACCCACGAAATTGAATTTTCAATTAAGAAAGATCAATTTTTAACAAAATAGTTAGTCTGTTTACCAATGAGATGAATTTTTAACTAAAAAGATGAATCTTTAAGAAAAAAATGATTTCTTAAAAAAGTGGTTCAACTAGAATTTTCAAACAAAATTGTTGAATCCTCAAGCAAAGAAGGTTAATTTTCAAAGGAATAGTTGCATTTTTGTTCAAGAAAGATCCAATTTCTACGAAAATAAATGAATTTTTTAATTGAACAGACAAATTTAAAGAAAGTAGTTGAATATTAATCCAAAAAAGATTTCAGTTGACTATTCAACACCAAAATATGAGTTTTAAATAAGGAGTAAGTTTTCTATGAAGATGCTTGAATTTTCGACCCAGAAGGATAACTTTTAAACAAAATTGTTGAGTTTTTAACCAAATAGTTGCATTTTTATCTATAAAAGATGAAATTTCTGCTTAAACAGATGAAGTTCTACATCAAAAAGTTAAATTTTCATTTGAAAAAATAGCTAAATTTTCATCCAAAGAAGATCTCAGATAAATGTTGAACTCTTTTCTTAAAAATGTACTTAATTGTTATTGAAAATTTATCATTTTAGTTTAAAATTAATCTTTTTTGTTTGAAAATTTAAGTTTGAGGTATGTTCTAACTATTTTAACTTCTATTCAAGTTAGAATTATTCTTGGTTGAAACATCAACTATTATCTACATTTTTGGTTTAGAATACAAATTTTGTTGTTATGAAAAATTGAATTTCTTTTGGTTGAAGATTCATAATTTTAGTTGAAAATGTAACTCTTTAGTTAAAAATTAAAATTTTTGTTCAAAATTCAAATTTTCGGGTTTAAAATTCAACTTTTTTGTAGAAAATCCCTTTTTTGGAAAAAAATCCAACTACTTGGCTCAAACTAGAAATTTTATTTTAATGTGACTAACAGGTGATTTGAGAAAGAAGTTGAAAGTAATGTGATTTTCACCCAAATCAAAATTAATTAACTACAATTTACATCCTTTTCACTCTAACTATAGCTAAAAATACATTTTAAAGTACTGCAGAAATGTTTGAACAATAAATAAATGTGTATTCTGAAATTCTAGATTTTCTCTAGTTACCCTGTATGAATATTTTTAATGTTTCATTGTGGAGAATATTTTCTTTATGTTTCAGAAAAATTCCTGTACGTTTTATTCCAGGAAAAAAATATTTAGGAGATTTTTCAGACCATTAATTGTAATGAAATTAGTAATTTTTGCACACTAAGCCCGATCATATCTTCAAACCTTTTTTTGGTTTCAGAAAACTTAAGGCTAACTCTTTAATAAAAAATAAATATTTTCCAGCGGTAAAATAATTTTTTAGAATTTAATTTGTGTTTTTTTCTTATGTACATCGAAAATTAGAGGGCTGGAGACGGCGAGGACCACGGAATTGGCAGAGGATCATTTCCCCATTTTTGATCCTATGGTTTCTCAATTTGAAGGCTCAATAAAATACATTTTAAAATGGAAACTTTCAACTTTTTTCAACTTAAGAGTTTTAAATTATTTACCGTTCAATTGCAAAATTGGAAATTTTTACATTTATCAATTCCTGGGCTTCTGTTTCCTCTTACCATTTCCTTTAGCATGATTTTAAAGCTATATTTACTTTACTGCCCTTGTATAGGAGTGTGCGATTGGCCTTTCCCTACTACATACCCCTTACTTTCTCTCGTTTCTTCCAGTTTCATCATCCAGCTTGCCCCTTGTCCATTTCCATCCAAGATCCACCTTACCCTGTCACCCACACTCTCACCACCTGTTTCCTCCCCCGTACATCTCTCTAAAAAATTCCCCCATGATTCTATCTCGTAATAACAGACTCTACATCTTCTTTTCTCTTCATCCATCCAGTACCTACACTCTCTCATTCCTTCTCCCATCCTAAATCGTATAACGTGGTTCCATTTACTCTCCTTTTTAACCTTCCTTAACTATTCTGGTTCTCCTTCAGCCTTCACTACCTTATACCACCTGTTATACTTAGATTCCATGATTTTTTCCATCTATCCTCCCCCTCCCTAATTATTAGTTCATTCTGTAACTCTTGCAATACTCTGACCTCTTCCCTTATATCGCATTCTCTCCTCCTCTGTTGTCTCTCTTCCTCCCATCTTGATCATTCTGTGTTACCACTAGTCTCTTTGTTTGCTACTTCCCGTAGAGAAGCTTGTGCTATCCTGCTTCCCTCCCCCATCTTTAGTTTCTCCTCAAAGTTCCAAGCTCTCTTCATTTCTCTAATAACTATTTTACCTCTACTTAATTCCTACCTCAACATATATTCTGGAAATCTCCAGCTCACTCCGATTACCCATTTCAAGAATCAACCACACCAACGCATCAAACATCCACAGTCTGATCTTCCAATCATCTTTAAACCTTATATTCCCTATGCCCCACACCTGTCCCAGTACTTTAGTCGCACATTCTATCCTTCTCCTCACCTGAAGTTCAACCCCTCCTTTTGACTCAAACCAGAAGCCAATGTAACTGAATTCCTCGACCTGTTCCAATTTCTCCCCGTACATCTTCCATTCATATTCTACCTTTGTCCTTCTCTTCCTAAACATCATGACCTTCGTCTTATTTACATTTCTCGTTAAGTTTTTAATTCTCACATACTCCTCAAATACTCTCATTATGAGACTCATCCCTCTCTCGACATCCGCTAATAAGACTATATCGTCCCAAAGCCGTTTCCCCTTTTCCTTTCTTCTCCAATTTCTCCTCTAGATCGGCCAACAAGAGACTGAATAGTAGTGGGCTCAGTGGGCACCCTTGCCTGAGCCCCCCCTCTCTCTTTCATCACCTGCCATAACACCTTCCTGTTTACCGAGTAAAATGCCGCTTTAAAGTCTACAAATAAGGCCACTAACTTTCCTTTCTTCCTCCCTAAGTTAATATTCACTACATAATTCAGTACGTAGACGTATTCTACTGTGCACATCTCTTCCTGAAGCCCGTCTGATTGTGTGGAATAATCCCTCTCTCTTCCACCTCCCTTTCTAATCTCTTTCTGAGAATCTCTGTATATAGTTTGTAGCCCACCGACATAGGTGTGATTCCCCTATACTCCTCTACCTTCTTGCCCTCTCCTTTCTCTATTATCGGCACCAACAACCCTGTCCTCCATTCCTTAGGCCATCACTCTCCTCTTCAAACCTTTCTGCATACCTACCAGATTTCCTTTCTCACCCCTTCTCCTCCAAACCTCAAAGCCTCGTTCTCCATATCGTCCTCACCTGTTGCCTTGTTTATTTTAAGCCACACTATCGCTCTATTCAATTCCCCCCAACTTATCCCGTTATTGCTATCATCTCCTCCTTCTATTACTTTTCTCTTTTCACCTAACACCTTATTTTTCACTCCTCCCAACAGTCGCTAAAAGTACGGGGTCCACTCATCCATCTCGATTTCCTCATTGATGCCCTTCCTTTCTCCTCGTTCCCTATTCATTCCCTCCCTTCCCTGATTGATTTTTCCACATCTTCCATATAGCTACTTTTCTCTAACTGCCTTTTATCACTCAACAATCTTTCATGTTCTCCATTTTTCCTATTATATTCCTGTTTCTCTATCTCTCCTTTTCTCCACTTTTTTACATTTTCCTCCATTCTATCTTTACTCTCCTTACATTCTGAGTCCCGCCACCCCCTCTCCATACCCTCCTCCTCTTTTCTTGGCCTTACCTCTTCTTTTATCCTCTCTGTAAGTTCTTTTATCTTTTCACGGCGCGCGTCCACGTCTTCTCCTTCCATTACTATAATCTCCTCGTTCTCCATTCTTTTTTTAAATTCTCTCAATTTATCCTTCCCTCATCTACCCATTTTTACTTTCCTTTCGCCAGTTCTTTCCCTTTTTTCGCTATGTCGCTTCCATCCTGAGCAGTTCAATTTCCATATTAGCGGGAAGTGTTCTGAGCCTATTTCATTACCTACCTCCACTTTATCCATTCTCTTCCTTATTCTTTCTTTTGTTAGAATGTAATCAATCACTGTCTCCCCTTCACCTATAAAAGTCACTTCCCCTTCTTCATCTCCCCTTATATTTCCACTGCAGATAAACCACCCCTCCTCTCCTAACAGGCTCAAAAGAGTTTTACCCTCCCGATCTATCTCCCTCTGCTTGGAATTTCTTCGAAAAGTTTCGCTTTTTTCATCCCATATCTCCCCCTTAACTCTCCTGTCCACGCGTTTAAGTCTCCTCCTATCAGTACCAACTCTTCATTCCTTTCCTCCATCCATTTCCTTATTACTCTCCATTCTTCCTCTTCTCCTCTCCTTCTATACACACAAACGATCGCCACCCTCTCTTTTCCTACCTTTATTCTTCTCACCATCACGCCCTCCAGCTTTTCTTCTCGCTCTTCCACTCTTCCATCTCCCATCAGCTCCTTTTTAACCCCTGACACCGTCCCTCCCATCGCTCTTCCCTTCTCATGTTCTTTCCTCGCTTCTTGAATTTTCCATACATACCCCTTCGGCAACTTTCTTTTCAAGCCTGCCAATCCTTTTCATCCACCCATGTGTCACTCAGCATTACCACGCCCCATTTTCCAATAGCCTCTCAGAACCCCTCGTTCTTGTTTTTTACCCCTGACACATTCCAGAAAGCCACATTCACTCCTCTCTTTTCTTCCTTCCCCCTCCTCCTTCCCGTGCTTAGTTTTTCTTCTCTGCTGGAAACCCTGTCCCGTCACTCTTACTCTCATTACCTTCGTTTACCCTTCTCTCATGTATTGATCCCTCTGCTTTCAGCTCTTCTCTATCTTCGTCCCAGAGCCACTTCATCCCATTCACCCACAAACTGTCTTCCCCTATCCAAATATTATCCCCGTTCCTCCTCGCTATCCGTGCTCTCCGTTCGATCATCCACTTTCTCTTTCTCTCTCTCCATGTCAGGTCCTCTTCAATTCTTTCTTTCCTACCCCTTAGTACCCTTTTCCTTTCCATAATTTCTCTCTTCTCCACCTCGCTTCCTACTTTTACTATGAGCACACCTGTTTTCCCTTCTGTCTTTCTCCCCAGTACCTTCACCGCCTCCACTCTCACCTGAGCCCCAATATCATTCATCAGCTTCTCCACTTCTTCCTTTCTTGAGTCGCTTTCTACTGTTATTCCTTTAATTTCTATGTTTCGCTTTCTATTCTTTTTCTCTTCTCCTTCTAGTCTTACTTCTATTTCATTCAGCCGTCTCCGCATTCTCTCAGTTTCTTCCGGCAGTTTATTATCATCCCCCTTGACTGCGTCTCCTACTCCCAACTCTTCCTTTTTTCTCTCCTGCATTCTGGTTTCCTGACCCTCTCCTCAAGCAAATTCATTTCAGTTCTCCTTCCTTTCTCACTCTATATCTGTTTACTTTCTATACTATCCAGTTTCCTAAATACCTCCTCTTTCTCGGCCTTCCAGAGAGCATCCCACTCCTCCCACTCCCCCCATTTCTTTCTTATTTTTTTCACTTCCTCTCTGACTTCTTCCCAATGCGTCCTCGCTCTGTCAAAACCTTTGCAGGTTTCCTCTCTGAGGCCTCTGATGAGTTTCTCGAGGCCTTCTAAACGACTTCTCCCCTTCACTACTCGCAATAATTGTAATTATAATAATTAAGATATTAATAGATTATATATAAAATGAAATTCCCGTCACAGAAAATTTCCGAATTGTAAAAGATTCGAACTAGAAGACTCTTGAATTATAAAATTCCCTAATTCAAACAATTAAAAATTGTTTTTTGTTGAATTTTTGAATCAAATCCCACAAAGTTTGGTTGTAAAATTTTATTAGGTTCGAAGAAATTTCTTTTTTTCGCTCGAGGCGCACGTGCTTTTAAATTCACTTTTTCATACAATTTTTATTTAAATAGTGTTATTTTAAATTCAAACAATAATTTGGAAAATTTTGAACGTTGAAGAAATGTTTTCATTTATAAAAATATTGTATTACTGTATTTTTTATAAATAAACAATGTTTATTGAAAAAAATATATTTTCAATTGTTTATATTCGGGAATTTTTCAGTTCGTATATTTCATAATTCGGCAATTTTCTGCCTAGAATTTTATTATTCTAGAGTTTTCTAATTATAGATTCCAAAGCATTCCGCCTACTTTCCGTTCGACGTAGAATCCCTCGTAATCTCTCGCAGTCGGTAATACTCGGCCGCATTTAGCCATGGATAATAAAACAAAATTTGGAATCAATTCATACATAAATATATTGTGAAATTATTGAAAAGGGCTGAATTCCAATAATAATTTCAGCATTCATGCCACCGAGCACTTGAAAATCCCATATATTGACCATGGGAAAATTTTGGATTTTCAACAAATTGGACTGATGCTTCAGGATGTGCAATAAATTTAAAGGAGATTTTTCGGGTTGCAATCGTGTGCAAACCTACGAATTTTCCCGACGATTCGTGAACATTGCATTCTCTACGATGCCTGTGATTGGCCAAAGAGCCCCATGGTGGGAACTGGTCGATCTTGATTGGACAATCCAGTTTTTTTTGTTAAACCCAGAAGGACGGAAAACCAAATCGGATTGGTATTATATCCATTGTCCCTATTGATGTTATTAGGGCGTTTTAAGATTTCGGTTGCCTCTCTATGTTTTCTTGGTCATCAACTCCCTTGTATAAAGTGCTGTTTCCATAACAGACAAAGATAACCTACAAAACGAACTACCAAACGTTAAACGAATCGTAATACAAAACGATTACACAAACGAACAAATTGATAAAGCAATAAGAAAATACACTCAAAAAAACAAGTCAACTGAACCTACTAAAGAAAGAGAGAGCAGAACGACCACCATCCTACCCTACATTCAAGGTATCACAGAAAAAATAGGAAGAATTCTCAACAAACACAACATCCAAACCATATTTTAACCACCTTCGCAAATAGGACAACTTCTAAACAACCCTAAAGAAAAAAGGCACCTTTCAGTGATCTGGGTGGATATAAAATCCCTTGTCCTTGTGGCAAAGTCTATATTGGAGAAACCGGGAGGGCGGTAAGCCAGCGTGTGAAGGAACATGAGAGTAAAGTCAGGCTTAAATATTTCACGCAATCAGCACTAGCTGAACATCATATCGAAACAGGATATAGCATTTCATTTGACAAAACAGCCGTGATCGCGAAAGCGTACAATATTTTTCCAAGAAAAGATAGAGAAGCAATCGAAATCTTAACACTTAACCCGTAAACCTGGGTCATTCATGTCCGAGCGAAAACTAAGTGACTGAGTTACTCTGCTGTTTATTTACAAAAATAGTTTAAATCATTTATTTTTATCTGAGAGTATTTTGCATGTTTGTTTAATAGAGACTTCAGTTGTGGTCCCTGAATTTTTTCAGATTTTTCCTATCAGTGCAAATTATTGAAAAATGCGCTGGAAGTGAACGACCCAGGTTGGCAGGTTAAAGGTGCCAAAAAAAAAACGTTTAACGGTTAAGTGTTAAAACACCCTAATAACGTCAATAAGGACAATGGATATAATACCAATACGAATTGGCTTTCCGTCCTCCCGGGTTTAAAAAAAAAGACTTGATTGGCCAATCAAGTTTGACCAGTCACCACCTTGGGGCGCTCTGGTCAATCAGAGGCATCACAGAGAATACATATATAAGAACAACATAACCTGAAACATGAGTTTCAGGTCAGCCCTGAAGAAGTGAACTGCAATGTTCACGAAACGTCGGCAAGATTCATAGTTTCGCACACGATTGAAACTCGAAAAAGCTTTAAATTTTTAATTTATTATAATGAATCATCGTGAAAGCATTGAATCTATGTATTATAATTAGTATGTTTTTAAAAAAGTAGACATATCAGTTCATCTCAATTTACTGATACTTGTTTCAATGTATGTTCTCAACAAAAAGAAAATATATGGAAAAAATATATTGATTTGTATAACCTTTATGAAAATCATGGAAAAATCCCCAAATTCATATTTGAATATTTTTGTAATAGATTTATTAGGTTTTTTTAATCGTGAAATACAGCAAACGATTGTGTTCGCATTGGTTTTTAATAAAAAAATTCGGGGCCAAAATAAAAAAGGTGGGGGGCGGCGGCAAGTTCACTACTGCCCAGGGGCGGCAAGAAGGTTAGAGCCGACCCCGACCGTCCCACTGGTCGAAGTTTGCGAAACGTGGTTTTCGTTCGGAATTAATTTGTTATTAAACAGCAATAAACATATTACTTTTTTAAACAAAGTGCGTTTCTTATACTCATCGCTCATGTATTTAGAATGCACCATACAAATTTCAAGCATTTTTATCAACAAACGGCCGAATAATCGCGAGTTGTGTTTCATAAAACATCGATTTTCGATCGGAAAATTTTCTAAGTTTCTAAGTTTCGGCCACTTTTTTTTCATCGATCGATTTTTCCGTGTGGACAATACTTTTACGGGATTTCGATTGCTTATAGAGTTCTTGTCTCCGTCACCTCAATCGTCAATTAGTATTTATTTTTATGTATAAAAATGGCGGCAGAAAATGCTGACAATTAGCGCAGCGAGCTGATTTTTTTATTTTGTTTCACTAGAAAATTACTATGTTACTTTCTTTAGTAAGATTTAAGCCAATTCCTTCAATAAATAGAATATTTTATGTTGCGTATTCAAGTCATCATTTTTCAATCCCTATCAGTTTCCATATTCTTCCTACGAACATTATGCTATTGCGGAGTAATTAATATCGATCTCTCTAAAATGTGAATAACAATGTCATAAATTTGAAGCAGTCAAAAATCTTTAAGATGAGAGAAAGATTAAGTAAATTCAAATAATGTAGAAGTAGTGGGATAGCGCTTCGTATATATACCAGCGAAATTTGATGAAGAATATCTATTAGTTACAGGTTCTTATCGCAATTCTTAATAAGTTTCCATTAACTCAAAAAAATGAGGTCCTCCATTGGTATTCTGTCTTTCGCCATACTCGCTCTTACTAATCCTGTTGGTAAGTATAATAATATCAATAATTTACAGATAATTTCTAATACCCTCCTGCGCTGATCGCGGAAAGGGTAGTCGGTATATTCGCCGACGCAGTGCTTCTTCTATGAAATAATGAATTTGTATTTAAATTTTCATTATATTTTTTAATAATTATTATCACAATATTACCTTCATTAATAAGGTTTTTTATTCGAAGTTTTAGAATTTGTTGTTCTATAAACTATAATTTTATATATATATATATATATATATATATATATATATATATTTCATATATGTTACTGTTAATTACGGTTGTAATATTTTTCTATTATTTAAAATTACTTATAATTTATATAATTTTTAAAAATAATAATTTATCGCATCTAATATCATTTTTTTGTAAAGTAAAAACTGTGATTTATAACTTTAATCTAATAAATATTACAATAGTTAATTTTCTACCTACACTTTCTTTTTTCAGAATTAGTTGGACGTAGAGGGACGAGAGATCGGGTGATTTCCTATCATATTGATGCTAGGACATACACTGGCTTTACAACTATGCAAGTTCAATTACCAGCAGATCCTTTTCGTGTAGCAGTAGAGACAATAAATGGACAGCAATACATCGTTGGAACACTCGTGGAACAAAATTTGTACTCGTTCGTTACTGATATTGTAAATGATGGTATGGAAGAGGAATTAAACTTTATTATAAACGCCGCTGCCCTCATGAATGTAGTCATACCGGCAGAATGGCATCCTCAGACTGTGAACGGACAGTTCGGCTCACGATACATAGGAGTGACCATTCGTTATGCAATGCGATCAGACGTGGCCCCGCCTCATCCCAATCCTAATCCTAATCCTGGCAGTCCTAGGTCTAGTCATGGTTTAAATGCTTGAACTGCCAAGATTTTTCAGATTTTTTTTAGATTTTAGATTAGACTAGGAATTGGTTCAGCTCTGGTTCAATCCTTATTATTATATTCAAGACTTTCATACTAGTACCATTGTTTAATGAACGAAGGACTTTACGTTGAATTTTTACTTTATCATTTTGCGTTCCCTTTCCAATTCTTTATTTCTCCTGATAATAAATTATGTACAACTGGCAAAAACATTTTTTTTTCCATTAAAATTTTGTTTTGAATACCTTTTAGGTCTTAGTTTTTCTTGTATGTGAATTCAACCCTTTTAATTTAACGTAATTAAAATGAGTGAAAGTTTTCAAAGATTTTTCTTCAAAAAGTCGATAATGTACAATCCGAAGCTCAGGAAAAAACAATAGATGAATCTAAAATCAATCAATGAAGAAGTTCAAAAATATTATTCAAGAAAAAATGAAGAAATAGCGATATTAGTGGACAATGAAGACAAAACAGTGGAATGTTTTTAGAATTTATTATAGAAAATTGGGTAATCAGAACTGAAAATTAGGTAACTTATAACTGAGTTTGCCTACATTTATCCATTTTTCCCCTAAATTTATCATTTTACAAAACACAAATTTCTAACGGGGCACTCATTCTGAATTTCAACTTACTGTGACAGGGTAAATTTTGACTTACCTGTCACTTAAATTTTGAACTCCCGATTCAGGGATTTAAAAATAAAGTTTTAAAATAAACCCTTCGACCAAGAGCGGAAGTCACCTGGGCCAAGAGCGTTAATCAAAAATTGTAATTCATAATTATTCACCTCCCTATAATTGTATGATTCCATGTTAATTAACCTCCACCTGTCAAATCCGAGATCAACGACAACAACAACATGGTAGTCAGAGAGAGATCGTCGCATCAGAGGTTCACCAGTACTTACTAACGCACCCTGGATAAAGTACCTATCACTGACCGTATTCCAAGCGTCCCACGTCCCCATGGTAACCGGCTTCAATCCAAAATGGCGGTCCACGAACACCCCGTATAATGAGCACCGTTCATGGCCGTCAACCCCACTGATCTTTCAGCTCCATGTCATCGAGACGTGACGTCACGAAGAACTCACCGTCAACAATAATACCACGGAAGCCAGGGGTGGGTAGAGACAGCAGAGGTTTCTCAGGAGTTATTTAACGCATCCTGAGTAAAGGACCCGCAGCCAATCATGGTCTTGCCATTCTACGCTACCATCTTGTCGATCGCAGTACAAGATGGCGGGCCTTGAATATTCAGTACTTGGTCTCACTTCTGGTCGCCATCTTTCACTATCCTCACTACGCCACATTCCCGAGGCAGACGTCACGATACCAGTTAACGACTAAATGACAACGAGGGCCGAGTCGCCACGTCAGAGGATTACCGGGGTTCTGGTACGCTGGAATGATTATTTGGGTGACGCCATATTGAGGGAAATTACGACTACTGACCGGAAACTTGACAAGAACAGTCTCAACGTTCATTGGGTGGACCATCAATTGGGCTTCAACTTCAAGATCGACTACCGAGCAATGTGCATTGTAATTGTGAAACTCGGTAACTTGCGTATATTGTAACTCAGAATTTAGTTGAGGTTGTGTCTTCATGAAACCTTTTATCAAGCATAAATTATTTAAGTGCCTATGAAAGATTTCATGAGACAAAAGTAAAACAACGCGGAAAGTCTCATTAAAACGTATGCGCATGCGCGCTTGCGTCTGGTCGAGGTTAGGTTATTGGCGCGTCGCATCACAGTTATTATAAATTCACAAGCCTAGGTACACGTACATTTAGTTATTTCACCTCACGCGAGGTTCCGTTTACATTTTTATTTTTGAATTTTCCCGCCAAACCGAACTTGGAAACTTCCCAAGATTCGTGAAACCTTCTTTTTTTAAGTTTCATGAATCTTGGGATCTAGGTTTAGAGTAAGAATTTGTTTGGAACAATTTGTACGTTATCATATGCGATTACCGGAAGTAGTTCATAGTTTTAGCTGGTTATCATTAAGTCCACAGTCGTTTAGTCAACGATAATTTTTAGTTCATAGTTCTACCGGTAGTTGCACTGTGACTTAAGGGGAAACGGTAGGTTTGGCTGCGAACATAAATGACTGCAGCGACATCTATAAAAAAATCAGAAA